>JAUZNC010000031.1:0-43117 GCA_034780395.1 Vannuccia rotundouncinata | reverse complement strand
TGCAACATACTTTAGTATAGAAATATTTTAGATGTCCAATCTAGTTCTATATATAATATACAATATCTATGGTTTATATATTGAGCTTGGTCATTTGTAACTAATCTTTATGCATATAATTATTTTACTATTCACAATTTTTTAATGTATTTAATACATTTTAATCAAATTAAAAGTAAATAAAACCACTTACAAATGTATTAATAATATTTAATATCAATACAAAATTGTAACAATAAAAAAGTGTTCACATAGTTTTAATTTTCTTTTATAAATGTTAATTGACTTTTAAACATTAAATCGATCAAAACTTTCGAGAAATATAGACTAGTTCTTTATGTTTCATTCAACAACTTTGAAAACTAAATATAGATCAGAAACATTGATGATCATATCAAAATCCATCAGTAATAGTTATTTATTAAGACTATTTATAACGGGTTCTAGACCCATTGCAGATCTGACAACCTACAAACACGTCTTCAGTCTTGATGTAGAGCCAACCCAGACGGAGCCATCTACATCACCCAGAATGGATGGTATCGGGTCAAAAGCAAGTGCAGAAACACCTAGTTGATAGCGCAAATTGTATAGCCCACAAACAGCATGTTTGAGTTAGCCATACAAGTTAGATTATAATATAGACACTGTTCTTGGAGGTGTATAGTGCCGGAGCAGACAAGCTACAACTTACTGATACCGTTCTGATATGTAACATTAGCAAGGGGATCATTTTATGCATTTTATGGTTTAGTAGTCTATATATGCCATTATAAGTGCAGGCCAACTGCCAATTAAATGGCAGTTGATTTTTACTTAAATGTTAAGGATTATTTACATTATTATCGAAGATGGTCATAGTATTAGGTGCGATACTTGGGCAATATTTCGTCGTATTAAAATCTCCGAAACGAGCAACAGTTTAGAGAAATCAACATCACAAAAAATGTTCCTCTGTACATTCTTTAATCGAATGACAAAATGATAAAAAAGTTTTTTTAATTGTAAATTAATAGATCAAGTGTTTTATTTTTAAATTGAAAAATGCATTACAAAGCAGATAATTTCATGAATATTTAACTATATAATTTATCATAAAAGTGCACGTAAGTCAAGAAACGTTCTACGTAAAGGCGAATAATATTCAAGTAAAAAAAAGATTCACTGAAAAATGTTGTTTTACATTATTTTATGTGCGTATAAAACAGTTTCTAGAAAACATTCTCAGATTTACAATTTTGGAAGCAAATTATTCAGTCAATTTGTTATATAGTCATACTATAAAATTTTAATTTCCCGATATCGTAAAATATAACTAATATTTAAAAAACACTATAAACATTTCCCTACATCTAACTAAGAAGTGTTTATGTACAGATAGACATGTTAGGGGGGCGGGTAAGTGCAAAAATATGTACAAATAGTAGGAATATTTTTCTATAGGAGATATGTTTAATATAACAACCATTTCGAGTTATACATTTAATTAAAAAAGAGGATTTTCGTCGATTTCAAACAAGTTTCTTTAATTCTTAGTATTTAAATTGTATTATATTGGATAACTATTTATTTATACATCTAAGTGTACTTTTGCAAGCATATAATAATTAATAATTATAGAATAATTAATTATTAATGTTTAAATTATGATGCGGTGGTCATTGGTGACTCAACAGCTCAAAACTCACATTGAACGACGACCTCAAACTTGACGACTGGACTAACCACGCTGACCACATTGGTGGCCGAACACCGGTATCGACCGCCCGTCTTTCGGCCAATGGGGCTCACTACCAGCTCGGTGCCGCCGTTTCGAACGCTTGTGTTTGGCAGTTCCTATGAAGAAATAATTCCATTTTGTATTAAAATATATCTACAAATTAGCACAAGTGGAAATTATTTTTAAATGAACTTAAAATGATAAAAAAAGACAAAAAGAAAAAACTTGTAGGAACTGTGGAGTAAAATAATTTCAAAGTTGTATTTTTATAGCCAGATGAAACAGTTCTTAAAAATCAAACTGTTTACATCTGTCGAAGAATATTTTTCAAAACTTAAATCTTTAATTGTTTGTCAATAGAAGTATGTATCTTTCCGTGTCAAGTGCTTCTGCTAGCCACACCCGTTTAATTAAAACGTGTTTTTCATTAATTTACTTAACGTAAAATTTTAAAGTTTATGATTAAAATTATTCAGTTTCATATAATTTTTTCTTAATTCTTTAATCAATTCATAATTTATTAAGTAAAGTATAACTTAATAGGAAGCTCATTTAATATTAAAATTGGGTCAATCTTCAACCAAGTCCATCAAAGGAACTTCATGAAAGAACCCTTTTTGCCCCATAAATAATTTATTTAAACAGATATTGGTAGATTTTCAGCTGATCTAGAAATTGCTCATATGAAGGAAACACAAATCCAAGCAGGAAAACTCCTTCAAACTAAAAGAATAGAAAGTAGACTTTTCAATAACTAATTTGCCTAAACGATAGAAGCTACTTAAAACTAAAAGAAAAAGATTTTCCCCGTTATCTTTTGTTTTAAAGAAATGGTTCAGAGAGAGAAATCTAAAAGTATATTTTAATCAAATCGTCACTCCGACTTTATGGACATTCACAACTTTTCCAAGAAAAGAGAACAATTTTACATACAGCTGCTCTTAAATTGTATTCCCTTGGTTGGTTCCAACCATACTCAAAACAATTGCTGCTCCACTATTAACCCCATTTTAACAATACTGAGGGATTTAATGGGGTGGACGTAATCTTGGATAATTCGTCCGCTTCTCATCTGGAACAGTCAAGACTTGAAGAAACGTGCTCTATAAAACCTTTTGTTCACTCGGGTGACCTCGTGAGATTTAAAAAAGCAGAACAATTAGTTTAACTCGAAGAAGAGGGAGCAATTCCTTGAAAAGTAAAGAATAACTCCAATCTTTATTTCAGTTTTTAAAAAAAGAGGATTTATTGTGGAAAACCACATTTGGTTGTACAACATTACATTTTCTTTTTGGGGTATTATTTGAACCTCTGACCAGCTAAGAGGGACTGACAGAATGCAGAAAGTTGATACGGTATCCTTACAACCGACTGGAATGAAGGGGAGGAAGAAAGTTCGAATGGAATAGGGATGTCAACTTTGTCTTGGTGCGTTGATAACTATAAACTTTAAATTGGCAGAGGTGAAAGTAGAATGAAAGGAAGAGAACTGTTGCCTTGCTCTGGAAATATTGTTATCAGACAATCAAATGCCAATTAAACCTTGAATGTGGTAGTCGAAGTTAAAGGAGTAATAGATGAAATTTATTATGGGTTGAGTTCAAAGTTATAATGGTCCTAACTATGATAATCATAACGAAAAAAATTTTACAACTCTTCAAAAATTAATTAATAAGATCTTAATTTGTAAAAAATGAAATCTTAATGTTTGAATTGTTTTGAAATCTATTTGATCTGTTATATTTCGGTTTTTGGAAACGTAATTTAGCAAGTCAATAGTTGACAAAGAGTTGATCGTCTCACTGTAACATTTCGCCTGACAGGATCCACTTTGATCCAGGTGATAGCGGGTGGAGGATTCCCCGAAAAGATGCACTTCAACTTGAGCGTGTCATTCTGCAGCACCGTCTGTCGAACCGGCGATCGATACACAAGTTGCGGGCCACGAGGCGGCAAACTGCGGCCGGGCCGAAGACTGATAATCACATCTTCCCCGGATTTGAGAGTTCGCAGTTGGCCGTTGTTAGCCGTGCACATGTACTGCAGTCCGTTGTCTTGTTGTGTGATGGAGGCGATGTGTAGGTTACCTGTACGAACAGAGGACAGGGAACAGCTTCAATGGATTTGGAATGGTTCGTTAACTGTTCTGAATATGCTTAATTCAACAAATTGTGGAATGTTATTACAGTTAAAGGTGAAGATATTGCAAAAATGAAGACAATTTTGTTTTTTAGAAATTGGGATTTACTTAAAAATGTAAAGACTTAAAAAATATTAATGTTAATTCAAAGATATTTCAGTACAATTAATATAAAACCTCTAAAAAAGGAATGAAAATAGTGGAAGCGATGAATCTATACTCTAATAGAACGAAATTAAGAATTAACTTCAATATAGAAAGAATTTATGTTCAAGAGAATAATTAAAATTAACATCGACAAAAATTCGACGTGAATATCAACAGAAAAAATGGCAGTTAGGTGACAGAAATTATGTTTAAATAACACCCGGTTTCTCTAGTAGCACACGCACTATTGTTTATGATCCGTACTTTGCTTTATTTCTTAACTGAAAAATTCCCTGATCGACAAACAAGAACTTGTGGGCTGCGCTTCCACGAACAGTTTTCTTTCACTCGACTATCTAAACAGGAACATCTGGTGACTACATTCTGTAAACTAGGAAAACTTACAACCTGCAAACTAAATATTATTATATATATCAATTTCCTGTTTAAAATAATCGACATCAGTTGTTAAGAATTAGTCGGAATTGTACCAAAATTATTTCTTCAAAAAACTTCGAGAATTAAATGTGGAAAGTTTCTTAATTTTGACTAATAAAATCAATGTTTAGTAATTCTTAAATAGTAGCGCTATAATTTTAAAGGAAATAATATTATATGTCTGAAAATAGCAACTTTCACATCTGAAAGCAACCTACAACACAAAAAAATACTTTAAAACACGCCCAATTACAGTTTAGCAAAAACATTACATTCCCCTGTCCAAAGCACATCAGCACAGATATCAGGTTAATCATTTTTATATTTACAAACCGATACAATGCAAGGGATGTTTTTAAAGTAATTGTTGCATTTATATCAAATAGTATGCGGTAAATTAATCGCAATTTACATAAATCTTGTTATCATCGAAAGCTTAATGTATATATATAGATATAAATTTATAGTAATAGACTGTATGAAGAAAAAAACAATTAATGTGAATATCTATCCTACAATTCATAAAAAAATATAACAATAAAGGTACAAATGCTATATACAATTATCATTAATTTCCGGGTTTCAATTGAAGCTAATGAATAAGAAAATGAAACCTGAACAGGAACTTTTGCAAATATGAAAGATTGACATTATAAAGGTTGAAGCACAAAACACCGACTTCAAAGGAACTTTGAATGTAGTATTAGCTCGATCTTTTGGGCTCTAAGAAAAGGAAGTCGATTTTTATAAGCATGATGCATTTTTAAAAATAGTTTTTCTTGTTTCGTAAGTTATATTATTTAACTCTTTGATTTTAATCACTTTAAATATCCTCTAAAATACACTGGTTTATGTAATCACATTTTTATGTGATAAATAGTTTTATTCAATGGTCACAAAATTATTCTGAAAATAGATTCGTCATTAATTTCAGCGAGAAAGTTTCGGCTAAATATAGTGGGCAAATTTATAATAGCCATTTAAAGCAAAACTGTCACAGACGATGCAGTCAAATCTTTCAGAGATAGAAAAGACATCAACCTTATTTATTACAGGAATCAAAAACCAGTCACTCTGGCATTGGCAAAATGTCACCCACAAAGTAAACTTTGGTGTAAGCAGTCTTCGGATGACATGTTACCTATGTAGGCACACATGCTATCTAAGCTTTATCTCCATAACTTTATAACTGTATCATACATTACATTTTAAGTAGCGGGATTTGTTGGCTAATTTCTGTATTTATGTACGAGGTTTAGATGGTTGGAGATGTATGGCCCACTTAACAGTTAAAAGCCTTTCTTTAATTCCAAACAGAATTGCCTAAGAATTGTAAGAAATGAATTGCTTCTATGAAATTTAAAATAACAAGGTCATTAGAATTTGATACATCCATATTAACAATAGTCACTTACAAAAACACACCACAGAGTTTAATGTCCTAATGGCTTAAATGACGACCGATTTTTAATTAGATAAATTAGTCCATGTCATTTTGACATACAAATTTGTCATTGATAGCCGATAAACACAACCTCTGTGTTAAAGATTAGCGCCAGCGGTATTCTTGCCTTCGTTAAGCTCATTAAAATTGTCTCCAATTCGACATTAATAATGCAGCATCTCAAATTCTAAGACTATACTCCAATTGGCACTAAACAAAGAGGCGGTACAGAAGGATGGCGCCTCTTACCTTCCAGGTCAACAGCACGCCGATTGTCCTCGCTTATGAAGTCCATCTTCCCTTTGTCCAAAGTGGCCCACTGGACCGTGGCTGGAGGCAGACTGTAAGGCACGGAGCACCCCAAGGTCACGTTGGCTCCCAGTGGTAGGGAGAGAGTGCGCACAGAACGTTGTTCAAAGTTGCGAATTTCTAACGTGAGAATAAAAAACAAATTGTTCATATTTATACAATATATCGTTTGTTAGTAATTTATAACAAGGAGTGGCAAAATATGTTATTCTTTAAAGTAATTTCTTTATATTTATATTACCATTATGATACAATAAATAATAATTACATCGAACATTCCAAAATATGAGAGTTGAACAGAGACTCAACAGTTTCTGTGTTTGTTACAAATCAAATCAATAGAAGTCAATGGAATAACAGTCATAAATTATGAGGACACCACCAAAGTCTCCAGGAGTTTCTGAACGATACAAACTCGTGTGTTATACAGCAGAAGAGACACTTCAATAACCAGTTAATCAAACACAGACTGCATCCAACTCACCTGGTGAACGGTCCCCATCCCATTTTAAACTTGAGAACCCTCTGTTTTTCAATCAAATTCCATTTCAACAGAAAGGCAGCGAACTAAATAACACTCTTTTCGGTGATAGATTGCGGCCATTTGGTTGCAATGTTTTGGCGGTTAAAATTCATTACCAGCATTCTTTGCGGTTAAGAACTTGTAGTTTCCCACTTGAGTAAGTGGCAATGTTTGCCAGCCTTAACTAAACAAAATTATTAATTAAATAAAATGTTTTAGTTTAATTAAATTATAATTACCAGGGTGGGGTAAACAAAAGACTTTCCCATTTGAAATGTTAGTTATTTTCTTATAGAATGTCTGCCGATAATTAAGCTACATTACAGGCAAGCTGCACAGCTTAATTGCAGGCATCAAAATTAGACTCCGACTAAATATCCCAATTTTTGACACTGTATTTGAGCTAAATTACTGAAAACACAGAAATCATACTTATAAGATTCGTCAAATATTTGCAGATATCATCATTGGTCTGTACCGACAGTTCTACAAACTGAATACAGATTTATTTTAATAAAAATACGAACGAGAATAACTGTTTTGACTAGAGCGTAGGTCAGAAAAAACAAATAGAGGTAAAATATAGGTATCCATTGCCTTCATCATGTTTCGAATCAATACAGATGTTGTAGTCGTTTTCATCAAAACGTAAAGATCTAAGGTTACACTGTTAAATGATCAGACGCTTGTTTGTCATAAAGAATATATGTTACAGTTCATAACTGGGGTTTATCCATTGATGGAGGAAAAGGGTAAAGTTTTAAAAAACATTGTTGACCACTATATCGGTTAGCGAAATTCTGATTTGTATTAACGATTTGTTTCAAAAGCGTTCATTCATTTGTCTTTGTAGAAAACTTCGGTTTAAAAACATTTATCCAAACTCCCCACAAGAGATAGGTTTAACTAATAACCTGGTTTAATTGATACAAATTTAAATGAATTATTCAAACAGATTCCGAGAAAATGTAAACAATCTCGCAGTATAGCTTTTTATGCAAATTGCAAACGGTCATATTTTCTTACTCCTAGACTTAAACATTTAATCAATACAATGCATAAATATAAATAGGAACCGTTAATACTCTAGATTCAAAATGTTTACTACAAAAAATACATTTATTCACTTAAAAGAGAGAAACTCCTTAACAAATGCATGCGCACTTCTTTGAATTGTCTTTAACATTAACTGTTTACAAAACTCTTTGCAGAGATACATCTGTATCTTACGCCATCTACAGTAACGCCGGGAAAACCTTCCCACAGTATATTTTGCATTCTGCTTCAGCTACATAGAGCAGAGAAGAGGGAAAAGATGGATACAGCTGCAAGTGGAGTCGAAGACGAAGAAGAATAAGACGACGATGAACGAACGCACCGTTGAACCAGAAGGTCCTCCCAGGAGGATAAAGATCAGCATACAATCGCAGGCAATCCAAAATTGAAAGACGTTAAAGATAAAATGTACTGATAAGGAGTTTCGCTTCTCAAATAAGTACTACAAAGTGATACAACCTACTTACCTAGTGTATTATTTTATACTATTATATTATTATGCGATGCAATATCGTACTTAAAATATCTTCATTCTAGTATATCTACACACTTTAGAGTTTTTTTGCAATATTGAATTGCATAGCAACGTTCATTCAATGATAAAATCAAACATATGATCATAGTTAAATAAGGAACGGCAAATCCATACAGTAAGAATCTTGTAAACCGATGTATTATTATCAGTCTCATTAAAATATCAATATTTCATAAATATAAGGTAAGAGGTATAAGCTAGGGCGTTTTTCTCAAAGTACCATACACAGCTAAATTGTTGAATAAACTTTAAAATGTTTCAAAATAATATTTAATCTGAAATAAAATATGCAGCTATAGTATAAGCAGACAGTGTTCAGCAATTAAAATGTTTTATAAACTTACTATAAGGCAATACTAACTGACAGAGTGTTTATTAGATAGTATAAAAAGTTTAATTTTAACTTTAAATAAATTTCTATTCTAAATTATGAAATAACCTGAATGCCTTCTATATTCGCATGAAATATATCTTGTACATATCATTAATTTTATAAATGCGAAGTTATTACTTAAAGAATTTGTAAGACAATGGAGTGTGTCTGAGAGGCACATTATAAAAATTCATCGATTTATGGATCAAACATTTACGGAGAAAATAAATCGGTAGCATTATACTCAAGGAAAATTATTGTTACATCCTTTGTATAATTTAAATATTGTTTTATAGTAAAATATTGTAAAATACAACTTTAGCAAACAATAACAACACTTGGCGAGTATGACCTGTCTCGTTATGCGTGGTAAATAAAGTGTATATTAAAGTCTATGTTACGTGTGAATATACATTATAAGATGTACAAAACTATCTATAATCAATACATGTAGGTTATAAGTCTGCGAAGGGGAGATACCTTAGACGAAGTTTGGAATGATGATAAAGTTCCAATTAATCACAGTGGAACTTAATTCATTTCAGTATACAGTATTCCTGCTTCTATGGAGATAAATGGAAAACTGAACATGCCCACTATATGTATAACAAATATAAAAATAATGCCATATAATGGAAATGTAATTGATCTTAAAATTAAGGATTTCCGGAATATGTAAGGAAACATTTATTAGTCAAAAGGAACACTTCTCTGTTGTTTTAATAATACATTAATATAAAGTAATCATTTGGAAATTGCTTTTTATTTTAAATATTTCTACGCAATCAATTTACAAACGCTAAAATGAGAGGAGAAAAGGCCTTAAAAGCAAGCCACACACTTATTTTGTAGGAATAAAAACCTCACCTAATTCATTGTATAACATACTTTCAAAACCTTTTTACTCTAAAAATAGCCAACATAATTTTATAACAGTTCAATTTGTATAATTTAAAGTAAGAATTGTCGTTGAGTTTTCATATAAAATTGATCCCACCATAATATTCATCTTTCTTTGTTATACAACTGTATAAACTTCAACTATAACAGCTCACCGGCTTGCAGGAGGAAGCTCGTGGTCGACACAGAACGCCCGTGTTTATTGAAGGCCACACACTGGTAGACCCCGGTATCGGAGCTCGTAGGTTGACTTATCTGAAGGGTGCCCTCCCCGGGCCACTTCATGAAGCGACGGAGATCTGCGGCCCAGTTGAACTCTTTGCCATCCTTGTACCAGGTGTATCTGTGGATGACATGTTTTGCTTGTCATGTCAGCTTATTATTTAAAGCAGGAGAAACTACAGTTGGGTATACTTCTAACTTACTGAGGTTTGGGCTTGCCTTCGGCTACACAGGGCAATTTAACTGTCATTCCAGTTTGAAATAGAATAGACCTCGGAGGTTCTTCCACCAATGTTGGAGGATAGCTGACTGGAAGATGAAAGTTTTCTTAAAGTATATCAATAAATTAATTTAATACAACTCAATTTATCGTGGATTTAGCATTCTTAATTACTTATTTAACATTAACTATCAGTGCGGTTATCATAATTCAATATTGATTTATAGTAACGAGTTTAAATTATTTTGTTTAGTCCAATGTAACATAGACATTAAATTCCTTCTATATCTAAATTCCTTCTTTTAATTGATACATTCTCAGGAAATACAAACATATTATTATAAATGTAGTATTTATGTGCTTGTGGTTTTCTATTTATCCGTTTAAAAAACCACTTCGATACAATGATACACATTTTTAATAGATACCAGTAGTAAAATTTTTAATGATATATGATAGGTTTTGATCAGAAGAAGTATAATGTAGAAATAAGTTTGATATTTCACATTCTTATCTATAACAAATCGTTAAATCAACATTACTGTTGAATGATTTGCTTGGGAATTCAATATTTTATATAATATATAGTTAATAAAAGGACAACATTATCGCTAAGACTTCAGCATATCAGCAATTACAATTATTCAAAAACAGGTTTTTAATACAAATTTGGTTTTATAAATATGATAAAAATTGACTAATAAAGAATATAATATGTGTTATGGAGGAGTGTGTAAGGGAGGCCCATAACAAAAGCAATCATATATAATTTAAAATCTGACAGTTATTGTATTAGTCGTACCTATAGTGTAGAAAATGTTGTACTTAAATATTATATTTCTATTTCATTAAAACATAGAATTTTATAAAGAGTATTTTAAAATAACAATATGAATGATTATTTATAAATTGTGAATCACTGCGTATATATGTAATATACAGTAAAGTAGTTTGTATAACCTTTGTGTGTAAAATTTACGAAACACTTTTAAATTTTTAAAAATGAAACACTTTTATACTCCTTCATTTTGTGTTTCTAGATAATTAGGATTACATCATTTTACATCATAGTTTCAACAAAATTTACTCTATACAATAAATATCTATAATTAATACAAAAAACTCAATACAATTTGAATAATTTCATATAAATTTAAACTTATTTTGATTTAATTTCAACTTTAATTAAAACTTAATTTAACTTCTGTATATAAACTTTAAAGTGTATTCGTTATTAGAGGTTACAATTTATTTATATTTAATGTTTTATTTTTATTTTATGCCTCTCTGACGCACTCCGACGGATATTGGATAGAGTAAATTTTGTTGAAACTATAATTCACCTCTGCAAATGATGTAACCCTCCATACATAGATACACATACTGAAGGAGTATTAATGTCAAAATGAACGAAGATTGCACACTGTTTTCCGCTTACTGATTACAAATGTATAAATTCCAAATCCATGGTAGGCTATCTCGACTATTGGTACAATAATACACACTATACTAGCAACCGGGGATGATTACATAGCTTAAATTCCAATTAACATTTTGGAAATTACCTTTATTAAAGGCCATGGATCCCATGGATACCTTCTTTGCACCATAAGATTCCATTTCTGCTTCACTAGTACTGTGGTGTATTATAATATTAGTGTCTCCTCTATAAGGAACCCCCCAGTGTATTGTAGGTGCTACTCTAGTGGGCTCTCTACTAGGGGGGCTGATAATCTTCAGCGTTTGTGATAAGTTTGTATTATCGGAAAAGGAGAGGGGCAAAGACGTGTCCTGCAGCAGAAAGAGTTATCGGAATATGCCACCAAGTGATAAATAAACTGATATTGTTAAAATTAATAAATAAAGGAGAAATTATAGTTGTTTAAACGTTTAGTGTAACTAAGCAGAATTAATAATGTTTTAATTATAGATTATTAGTTTATGAATAAAGTTTGGAAATAATTCCTTTAAAGTTTGTAACAATGTTCAGGTTTTTTAACATTTGCCTATAATTGTTATCTTTGACTTGAGTGTATAAGTATACCTACTTTATATTGAACTTAATTGATAATATACTGATATGTTTGTATAAAACTAAAAGGGTCAATTTATAATTATCAAAAAATAAGGTTAACTCAATAAAAAGAATAATTAATTAATCTCTTAAAACAATAAACATAAATAAAGGTAGTATTAATATATTTACTTACATAATATTACAAACCCGAAGAGATCCAATATGAGTAGTATAGTAAGTAATCCCTTTTTTCCAGCTTTACCCATCGGGAACCATCTTCCCAGAGTTGCCGTAGTCATGTTCCCTTCCTGAGAAAAAAGAAAAGATTTACTTGGGAATTAAACAAGCTCAAATAACTTCTATTAACATTATTAAACTATACAAATGACAATATGATGCATGACTACAATAACCAATTGAAAAGAATACTTTTTTTCACTTTGATTTTTTTTATTGAAATGGTGGTAAAATGTATTAATATTATTTTTCTTTAACATTGTTTAAGAATTTGTTGATTTACACAGTTCAAACTATTTTTATTTCTAACTATGTGGCACTGACAATAATTGAATTACTTTTAAAAAATAATCCAATTTATTCATTTTGAAATAATTAAAGTTAAGTAACCATTTTTATCCTGAAAGAGTGAAACTATAGTTATCACCTAACTACATTTCAAATCAATATTTACATCCACAACAGGAACGAACAGTCAGCTATTAATTAGACCGAAATCAATCCTGCACTTCAACATTTGATTTGACACCTTTCTACTCCTCACTATCCCCAAAAGGAAGGCTCGCTTTTTCTCTCTCTTGTATTTTGTTTTCTTTTTTCAAACGATTTTGACACTCTAGCGCGCTTTACAAAAGAGTGCAGCTATTTCTGTGCAAGACGATGAGGAAGCGTGCTATTCTGAGTGGCCTTTTGTTGACTTGCTGTCCTTTTTGCTGTCAAAGCACAAATCAATATTATAAAGGCGACGAGGAATCAGAGAGTGGGCGATAGGTGTTTTTAAAAAGCACTCTATATATAGTAAAACGGCATCCGCCGTATACAGAGTCATTTATCGACCAAATTATATTGAGGTCAACTGGATATAGGAAGGTAAAATTATCTTTATTTGAAGACATGAAATGAGTAAAGTAAAGAGACAATTTAAAAAAATTAATAACTCATGACCCTCAAATTAATATCACTTTAGGGGTTTTATATTTTGCGTGTTGGTATTCTATCAAACACAAATATTAAATCAAAAGATCAAAGTTATATGTAAGAAATTAATCAATATAATACGTTTGAATGTTCCTACGTGAACATAGTCCATTAAAATGTAAAAAAAAGTAAAAACTCTATAATAATTAATAATTGATCAAATTGATTATAAGATTAGGAATGCTACTCTGAATTTAGAACAAGTTTAAAAATTAAATCTAATTAAATATGTGTTTATATTCATGTAAGATTAATTTATAAGACTATTAAAGTTTTACAGTAATATAACTTAGATAATATTAATCAGTTGTGTTCAGCTTTCATTTTAAACGTGTGATTAAATGAATTAGATAGCTATTTTTAAAAAGAATTATTAGGTTGAATCAACGTAATACATTTCAAAATTTCTATAATAAAAAAGATCCATTTAACAGAAATGAAATCGAAGTTAATGTAAAAAGTTTCTATCATTTTGTAATTAAGATTGACAATAAAAATACAATGTCGGCTGTACACAAATAAATGAAATTAGTTATAGACAATAAATTGAGATAATACACACGTATAAAAGATTGTATGAAGGATTTAATAATACGAATATCGTTAAATTTGTTTTTAGCCAGCGACATCAAAATGAAAAAGTTGTCAGACCAAAATAGTTTCAAAAACATTTTTAATTTATTTAAAAAATACACTGAATACATGGAGTACTCAGTGCTTAATAATAAAAGGACTAAAGAGATAATCATAATATTTCACTGTTTAATAAGAACATCATAATATGTAACATCAAAGAAATGTGTTGGAGAAATGAGATCAAACAAGACATACGGGCAAATGAAACAAAAAATAAAATAACGAGAAATCAACATGCTTTATATATTTATTTATTTATATACATATCAGAAATCCGCTCACACCCAAAAAGGTATATAATAAGATGCAATTCAGTATTTTGATATCGAATACACATAGGTATATGTATGACTTCACTGCGCGTGCACAAGAGCATGTAAGCTTATTGTTTGAGAATGATTAATGTTTAATATACGTTTTAATACGTATTCATATAACCCGAATAACATATTTTGTTATCTACGGTTGCATGTTGCCTATAGTGTAACTCCTTTTGAGGATGCCATGAAAAATTAGCTAATTAAATTGATCTTTCGTTTGTAGTTACTTAAACTGTAATTTTAGAAATGCTGAATATTTTTTCCTATAGGCACATCGCAACATAAATTTAATTAAAAATCACACGAAATAGTGCATTAAATGTTTTTTTATTTTTTCTAATCAGCAATGGAAATTTGTCACATCAGTTCGTTTGCATAAATGTTGCTTAAAAGTAATCTGAAACGTGTATAAACGTTATGGATAAATTTGGGTAAATAATAATCGTAATTATTTAATATATTTTGAAAATTGAAATAAGGAAAATCAAATAGTTATGAATATAAGTTCAAGACTATTGCTAAAACATTGCATAACATGGCCTTGCATGCCGGTGATGAAAAGAACCATAGAACTGTATTAAAATCTGATCGACCGCCAACTCAATTTCCGTGTATTCCAACCAAGTGTTATCTCAATCCAACCCTATGGGTGCCGTCTTCCAACTCGTTAAAATCAATTAGAATAGGGGTGAGGATCTGATCTGATCACTACCCTTTAAGATAAGATATAATAAGCCACATCTTTCCCCTCTGTAGATCCGTTTTACAGTATGGAGAGACGAGCACTATAGCGTATAAGATGGGTGAGAAAATCAAAATTCATCGCTTACTTAAATAAAGAACTGCAGTGAGATCAAGCGTTTACTCAAATGAGTGTTGTTTTGTAAAAGTTAGCCCTTTCATAGTCGAATAATTTAATTAATCTCGCAAACTTAAAACCAGTCGACATGATCAATAAATACTATGATATAGTACGATCTTATAGTTTTGAATATTTTCATTTAATGCTTTTAAATATTTTCTAACATTAATACAAAATTATATTTGATGAAGTGTTAGTTTAATGTCTTTTATAGTTGTAATATTGTGTATATAGGACTAATTTAGGTGAAAGTAATGTGTTCTATATGTGATGCACATGTTGTAAGCTAAGATAACAATATTAATTGGAATGTTTCAACAAAATAGCATTGTTTAATAAAAATAAAATTTTCTAAAATTTCATATTTCAAATTTTAGATTAGAACAAAAATGGGCATAGCAAAGCTATAGGCGTGTGACATTTAAACATTTCAATAAGATCCTTTTAAAGGATTTCTATTTAAGATTAACTAAATCCAGAAATAAAGCAACAGAAACATTTGCATTATCAGTCTCTTTATATCATTTGACATACCGAAGTTGTTTGACATGTTCTTGAAGATTCAATTTTAAAGCTGGATATGTACACTGCTAGTTGATGTTTCCGGCTAAAAAGGTAGTTGCTAACACCGATTGTGGAGCCCTATGTTTTAAACTTTTTGACTACATAACATACATACATATAAGGTGGATTATACGATATATTGCTGCATAAGTTCTGTTTAGATAAGTGAATGTATAAACGACTATATTTGACAGAAGAACGATTTCACAAAAAATTCCATGAATAGCCGAGGGGGGTTTACTGTAATGTGTAGTACTGTATTTGATAGATAAATGATGTTTTATTTAGTGTGGTTATATATGTCAACAATGTTTTACAAGTGACAGTCTTCGTCCATAAAATATCTAGCGGTATAATATAAAGTGGGAAATATGTCATCAAAAGTTCATTAATCTGAAAGCTATGGATAAATTATTATCCACATATATAATATATATAGAGTTGCCACTTAAAAACAAATGTTTTCGTATGGAAAACAACCACTTTATAAAAGAAAAGTCAATAAAATTGTTACATATTTCTTTTATAAAAAAGTATTTAAACAAAAAATTATTTTAATAAAAAAAATTATGCATAGCAATAATAGTTGAAAATAATACAAGAATTTATATTTTAAAGAAAAAAGATACAACTTCTGCCAGAAATATATATTTTAGGTATTGTAAATTATATATTTCCATGGTACAATTGTATTATACAACGAGTATTTGAAGGTTAAAAAATTATTTGTAAAAATTTCATTAGTCCTTAATTTATTGCAAAACATTAACCAAAAATTAGAATATTCAAAATCTAAAAAGAATTCATTATGGCCTTTCCGGAATTATCATAATTTTATTCAAGATTAAAAAATGTTATTTGAAATTTGCGTTGAAAGAATTTTTGTGTCCAAAATTTAGAACTTTTTGATCGGTTAAATATTCTAAAATGTTCAACTTTTGCTAGATCTAATAATACTCTTGTAATGGTAAATTAATTCAAATGTTTTCTATATAAAATAAATTAATATTTAATATGATGGATGTGAGCACAGAATATATTGAGTTATTAAAACAAACTTTCCCCATATTATACATTACAAATCACTAAAAATATACTGCTTTATAATTTGTTTCATACTAATTACAAATAATAAATTTATAAAACTTACAGTTTCAGGTTATCTGGAATAAAGCACCAAATTAAAGACTTTTGAATGAAACAAAATCACTATACGTCAAATGCTCAACTCATGTGACAATAGTTTGGTTTCTCAAGGTTTGAACAGCCTCTCCATTTATAAAGAAAATCACACATTTTACACAGTTATTTGGGTCATGTGCAGTTTGACAAAATTAAACAACGCTTTGAAGGTCTTTCTTTAATTTTGTTGCAATAAAAATACGCCCGTAAGTTTGAGAACAGGGAGCAAACACAAAATACAGGAGGGAATCGTGGAGTGCTCAGGTTGTGCAAGCTTCGGAGATGCCAAATTTGAATTGGATGAATTTATATAGTCTTGAAGAACAGCTCGACGCAAGAAAAGAGTTTGAGGAAGAATGAGAATTGAATAAGAAGACTGAAGATAAAGAACGTACTATATTTGACGAAAACTTCTCATTGGCCAGTGAAAAATTCTAGCACCCCAGGTTAATTGGATAAGCGCGTAAAATGTCTTGCAAATTCAATCAACTTACCATCTGTATTATTGGAACTAAGAGCTTTTTTCAGTCAAGAAAAAAGAGTATGGCAATGGACTGTATAAATCTGAGAATTAATATACAATATTTTGAATTGTTTAATTGTTTAGATTTGTTATAAAGTTTGCAAACTTATACTTCTCACTCGAAGTGTATATAAAAAACAATTAACAAACATTTAATAATTTTTGTGTAAAACCATAAAATCTTAATTAACAGAAAATTATAAATTGATGAATTAATTAAAGCCAAATAAACATCAAGTTATAGAAACTCAATAACTAAAACTGCGATATACCTAAGTAGAAAGAAAACATGAATAAATATACGTTACTAATGCGTCCAATTAAGAGCACCTGTAATTATAATTTTCTAAAAGACACAAATAATTATTCTATTTTCAGTCATACGCAATATGATGACTTCCTGTTTACACAAATTATAATGATTTAGTTCTTTTCCTAAATTCGGGTTAGACCTTATATCGAGAAGCTCAGAATAAAATAATTTCATGTGATAAAATAGTAAAATAATAATAAAAAAATTATCTTCTATGAGTAAATTATCATTTTTTTGATCAAAACCATGTCGAATAATTTCGGTATCCAACTATACAAAGAAATGTCTGGACCATACCTCCATATCGCCGTGATTTTCGAAAGTGTAGGTAAAGTTAAATGCAGGTATATTATAGTGTCCAGTTATCGGACCCCTCTGTTTCAACTTTATTTTCACCTTCAAATTAAAATCTGAGCTAAGGTATTGAAAGTAACTTAAAATCTTCGTAGAATTCAGTTTAAGATACATTTTTCCCGAATAAACACATCTAAAATGATTGATCCCTTCAATTATTTTATAATAAATTTATGAAATATTATTAAAAATATAATTATTTGTATTTACTCAATTATCAAAAATAGTATGTTACGAACCGTATATACCTTCTTCTAATATACTACTCAATAAACATTAGAGAATATTAAAATTGACTCTATTTGATTATAATGAAATATGTTTAATAATATTTAATGCATTAATCTTTTAATAAAAACTATTGATAGTTATAGAAAACATTTTAGTAATGTTTTGATTAAATTTTAAAAACCTATATTTTTACTCAGTGAACCAATCAGATCTGTAATTAATAAATTTAAAATGTGTATATTCAAAGCATACATATTTTTAAAGGTAAAGTTTGACCGAAAATTAATATTTTATTTATTATTAAATATAAAACTACTTTTATTTTTTATATTTGAAACATCAGAAATATTGCCAAATAATCCATGTTTATGGTGGTAAATTACTATTCATAATTCTAAATCTATTTTCATTAATTTAGTGTACAATCCGTTGTTCACAACTATATATGAAATAAGCGTATATATTTTTAAAAATGAATAATTTAAATTATATGAAATATATAATAAGGATGTTTTATTACATTTTTAAACCATGAAAATATAATCAAGTTATTATAGAAAAAAATATTTGGTAAATTATTACATTAATAAATAGATATATTTTCAAAACAACCTGACCAGCTATATTAAGTTTTTAAACAATTTATGATGGATAAACCGATTTACTAAAAATTAAAAATCATTCATATATTATCAAACTATTTTTAAATTGAATAAATTAATTATGTCAAGGTTCATACGCATCTGTCTTGAAAAATTCAACACTTTTCAACACTTTCAAGACATTTTTCAGGAATTTTTTAGAGTCTTTAAAGAAATTTAGCATTTCAAATTAAATACTTTTACAGCCTTTTAAAAAATCAAGACATTTTTCGTAGTCTTGAAAAGAATTGAAAATTCAAGACTATTTTGTAGACTTCAATTTTAAATATATTGGGTAAGTGAAATTTTTAAATCGCGATTTTTTTCAAAATTTGTTAAAATCTTCGTTTTGCTCTAATTGTTTTCAAATTATAATTTAATTTTTTTACATCGTATATTAATTTTAGATTCATTAACAAACAAAATAAATATCATGTATTAAGCTTCAATGTATCTTTATTACTTTAAACATGAACTAAATTGATCAAATATTAATCCTAGTCGTAATTAAATATTTGTCTATGGGATATTGTTCCTTTAAAACCTGCATTGTAATTAGATATACCAGATTAAATGAATATCCATGAGAATGTATAATCATATTGATTTGTAAGAGAATACTTGTTTAAGTAAATAAATAGAATATTCAAAAATTTATTTAATATTTAGAAATTAGAGGATTCATTTTACGATTTTTGAATGAGGATATAAAAATTGTAAATATACGTAATTTTTACAGGACTCAGTTTGTTTTATTTACCAATTTATTGCATACCATTATATCTAATTAAAGGTCAAACAAAATATTAAACACATTGCTTAAAATTGAGTCAAATGTTTAGTTGTCTTTTTATTACTGACAACATAAATGCTTTATTAACAAAAGGATTTCTTTTTTACTTCCTTCGAGTAGAACAATACTATTAATTAAGCAAAAAGATACAAATAATACATGTGGTAGAAAAGGATTGTTAAGCTAGTGTTCTGGCTTATTACACTTTGAAAGATAGAAACCAGGGGTAAACAGGCAGTATGACTACTCAAGTAAATTATATTTGACTCTTCATCAGTAGTTTGTAGAGCCCTTTTCATCATTTCAGAAGGAAAAAAATAATTACTAAACCAACACATGTGGAAATATCACTGAGCTGGAAAAAATGTAATTACACTCAAAATATACCTAACTGTAAAATAGACAAAAATTGCTATGATAAAAATATTCTAAATAAGAAATGATACATATATAACACGATGAAGTCTTATTTTTTATCAATTTGTTACAATTTTTAAAAAATCTTCTTTGAAAATGTAATAGTTTGGTATTTACTTAAGAGATATTATCATCTATAAATCCGTGAAAAATAATCCGAATTGTGCAGAGCTATCGTATATGTAATCTATTTTTCTGTTAAGTTTGAATGTGTATTGTCAAGATATTTATTTATTGTGGTAATGTTCCATAACACATAAATTAGAGTTGCATTTCCTTTTGTTTTGATAGCAGCTTTATGGTTGCTGTCTGTATATGTTAGGATCCCCGTTTGTTGCATAGCTACCCGTTTCATTGTTTTTCATTTTCTTCTTGATCACTTGTTTTTTTATTGAGTTAATAGTTAATAACAAAACAGTTAGATGGTTATCGCCTATATTTTCGCAACAAATTGTACATATCGTAATGCCATCCTCAATAAAAGAGTATATTCTTAATTTATTGAGGATACATATACACTCGCACAGAAATTATTTAATAAAAAATTTAAACAGAGTTATTATCAAATAACGTTTTTTAGAAAATAGTAGTAGTTCATTATATCATGTAAATAAGTTGAGATATTTTGAAGTTGTTCGTCAATTAGTGTTGTAGCATTTTTTAATTCCAATCAATAAGCAAAACCTTCTGCAAAATTCGTGAACTGGAAAATGTGAAGTTTATCTTTTAGAGCAGAGTTTAGAATACGAAAAGAAAACTTATTTATATTAAAAATAATAAAAATTGTAATAGAGATGAACAAAAATAACACACAGATCATAGAATAGAGGAATAACAAAATTTAAAAAAGCCTCAAACTCAATGTATTTTTTTCTTTTCGCAAATTGCAAGCATGTCTCTCCATCTCTCTCTCTCTCTTTGACGTTACTCATGATAAATAATTTCTTATAAATTGTCCGGTAAAAGCCGGTCACAAACGGACAGGTAGACAAAAACACGGAAGTAAAATTTCATACTCATACATGGTGGAAGGAGTGACATACCCTGGAAGGAATGAGCAATTCACTCCCGATGTGTTTGTGCGGGTCAACTCAGGAAATGCCAAAGAGAAACAAAGCGCATACCATTAAATGCAACGGTCCTTCGGATATACAATTAATAACACGAATAGTTATTAACAATACTATACTATATAGTGTTCTATACCGCAAATATTTCTACGTCTAAGGCGATTTTCTCTGTTTTGTGATATGTACTAAAATTATTCAATATTTTTAGTTCTAATTATATTGAATTCAAAAGATAACTAAAATAATTGGAGAAATATTATCGATCAAAAATAAGATTATAAATAGAATTATTCTCTTAAGTGCAATATTATATGATTTCTTATTGGGAACAATATCTTAAAACGATATAATGTACGGTATCATACCGCGTGGATAACAAGACAGTATATAAGATAAATCATCAAAAAATTATTAACAACTTGAATAAAAGCATATATGCTTAATTTATTGAGGAATACCTACGTACTCCTGCACAGAAATTATTTAATAAAAAATTAAAAGAGAGATAATAATGTTATTTAGAAAATACTAGTAGTTTATATATCATGTAAATAAGTTTGAGATATTTTGAAGTTGTTTGTTTTAATTCCAATCAATAAGCAAATTCTTCTGCAGAACTTATCAAGTTTTATTGATAATTGTTGTAAATTAAACTAAAAATTTTAGATACCCATAGATATGAAATAACTATAATGAAAATGATTAAAAATATATTGTCCTCCTTCGTTATAAAAGTAATATCCGTTATATTTGTGATTTTTCTTCATAGACTTGACTTTGGGTGCATTTACACAGTGACGTGGCACGTAATCACCATAAACTTTGCCTAATTATTACATCACTCAATTATTTTATTGAATTTCAATAACCTCACACTGTGCAGTATTAGGGAAAGTTTTTTTTGTGTTTTACAAATTCCTTTATCTTGACACAATCCATCGAAAGAAAAGACATCAACATACAGTTATAATCTGAGTGAGAACAATCTGATTAGTCTCAATTATAGTTACACTATAAACCTTAAACATAAGTTACTATCAAACCATTGAATAGAAAGGTTCATCCCAACTACGGAAGACGACAGCAGAAAGGAAGGTGGAGAGGACAGCAACGTTCTAGTCTGGATGGGTCAGAATGGGAGTATTGCTAAAGCGTCGTGATTGTCGGATGTAGGCCAAGATTTCTGAGCGCACGCAAGGCAAGTTCTGCTTTATTCTTCGTGCTATAGGGCCTATACTATATACAGGATCGCATACTCTCATGGCTAAACCGCGAAATTCAAGAATAAAATTATTAGATGAGAATATGCTGAAAGAGGTTGAAGGGTTATCATGAAGTGGAGATATACTATAGCCAAGAAAGAAATCCGACGATGGAATTGAAACTAGAGTGCAGTATTTGTTATTCAAACTGCCTATATTCCCCATTGCAAGTTAGAAATGCTCAAAGGGTGTATTATTCATGTCTCGTGTGCAAGTTGATGTAACTTTGATTGTCAAGAGCACGAAATATTGTCATTTGATCCAAGTCCTGAATCACACTTTCTCTATACATGGTGACTATTCCTGTGTAAGATGAAAAACTGAACGTTTCCACATTGACTCCAGTTTGTAGCAAATGTGATCCGATCACACTTAAATCACAATCACAAGTGTAATCATGTAAATTTATTGGTTTAAACACTGAATATTTGTGATTACATATTATCTTCGAAGACATCTTTCAAATATAATTTTATAATCATATTTAAAAGTTTAACTTGTAAAAATAACTCGTAATTTTTATTTAATGAAAGAAAACTTTTAATAAAATAACTTATGTATGGATATTCACCTTTGTTTAATAATATCTCATCGGCAATACTAAAAGTAGGAATAAATATAATGATATTAAAAAGACTTTAATCTCTAGTATCACACATATGAACAGAACTAATATTTAAACATGTGTCTTTTGCAAAACAGCTGCCAAAAATAAGACTAACATGTACTACGGGTCCATTGTTACCGAAATTATCAGTCCACCAGTATAAATTTTAAACATTTTTCGGAACTTAATTTATATGGCGATGTTAAAAATTAAATATATTATATACATTACTTTTCGTCTAATTACATAACATGCGTCTAATCAATCATAATATTTTCAAATCATGACTTCAAAACGTTATTTTATAATAAGATTTTCAGTGGAAACGAAACTGTATCCCTTTCTATACTTGTCAACCAATAAAAACACACAAATCATGGAGGACAACACAAAACAATGAAATTATGATAGGTACATGAATGTTAGTATATAAGAACAACAGAAATTGCTAGAATTATGTTGAAGTTGAATGAATATCTACTTGCAAGTAATATTTTTAATCATATAAAAATTACAATATATTATGATATGTAGTAAAACATATACGTTGGATGCCTATTTGTGACATATATAGATATATAGATATACATATTATGTTAATCTTACTTTAAGAAGGCTACGCATAATGTGTCTTTGGAGGCGTGCATATTAAGACAACTTATAAATAAATAATGTTTAATCATTTAAATTATAATAAGGAGCCAAA
Source organism: Vannuccia rotundouncinata (assembly GCA_034780395.1). Lineage (NCBI taxonomy): Eukaryota > Metazoa > Platyhelminthes > Proseriata > Coelogynoporidae > Vannuccia > Vannuccia rotundouncinata. The sequence continues at coordinate 19,377 of JAUZNC010000031.1, read as the reverse complement.
TATACTATGTATAAATTTTATGACTGACAGTTTAAAGACAGATAAAATTCTTTATTGTGTTATTATTTAATAGCGATAAACGCGCCGATTTTAAAAACGCTGTATCACATTAATATATATTTCAATAACCAAATTGATTAAACTGAAACCATCGTATTTAGGTTATGTTTTCAATAGTTGGGTGTGAAGTTCAACATTAATAGTGTTCATCTTGATGGCTTCAAAATATCATTTCACAAAGTGAATCCATATATATATATATATATATAGCTATAACAAGTATTATAATTACTCAAGTGAATGGGTGCAGAGCTCCTATGAATTGGCAAACAATAATACTGGCACCGCAAAAAGAATGCCAAATAAATTAATGAAATTATATTCTATATATAATAGAGGTTTACCAGGCAATGTATGGTGCCAAAATTATACATCACCGCACTTAAAATAAATTAATTCTTTTCATCAATAATATAGAGAGAGATGCTGCAAAAATGTGAAAATCTAAATGTTAAAGTTTAGAAAACAATTATGTATATTACGCTCCTTGTTAAGTAAAAAAAAATCTTTTATCGTCTTTTCAGTGTTTTTAACATAAGGATGACTGAATTACAGCATACTTTTCTTTTCATAATCATCCTTCAAAGATCCATGCTTGAAATCAAATAATTCAGAAAATTGCCGGAAATGAATCTGTCGGCTAAGTATTTCTACTTAACCAAATCTAAGTGGAATAGTAACTTGGTAAATTATATCCAATAAAAAACTAAAAGACAGCATCAAAGTAGTTTTATTTACCCAAATAAACACATCAAACAATCAGCTTGTCTTTCAAGTTAAGATGAAGACCTTGATGGCTTAATGAAGGATATATGCTACACAGATTTTTAAAAGATTGAATGTATATACAAACAGGCCTGAAAAGTCGTGACCAAATGGACAAAGAGAGAAAATAATTCGTAGTTTAGATGGTTCAATAATTCAGTTGGGATTTAAAATCGTTTCTTTGTTAGTAACTTCGAATAAAGAATACTAGGGTTCAAATTAGTGTTTTTCAGCTATCAGCTACTCGACACAAAACTGTGAAAATTCAAGTTGAAAAATTAGCCACTGGTTTGCTTTACCCAAGAGAATAATTTAGACCTAGAAGCTCATCTCCAAAGCAGAGCACAGTCGCCTGACTTTGATCCTTTCTAGAATGACAACAAGAAGGAGGAGGACAACTGATGGAAAAAGAAAGAGGCTAAAAGGCAAGGGTTACAACAGTTCAACTTAAAAAACACTGTATGGGCCCACTCCTCCCCTTTCTCTCAACTTTTCTCAATTTCCGTCCTTGGCCTTTCAGTCAATTTAAATACAAATAATTTACAAGACGACTGCTTTTACTGCAGCCGTTATAAAAACGAGAAGCAGTTCACTTTGTCCAATCTATCCTGCGTAATAATTGTCCCGCACATCGTTTCCATATTCCTGTGCAAAGGCAATTTAGATTATCCTCATCCCTTGCTCTTTCTTCTGGTTATTAGAGCATGCAAGCCGAGGAAGGCCACTTCCTGCACTGTATAGAAAAACACGGTGTCCCTCCTCGATTGCATAAGACTTGACGACAACAACCAAAGTGAGTAATGAACGCGTCTTTTGACAAGACACAAGAAGCCTAAACGTGAGGCAAACTTTACAATTTTTAATTGTATGTAGTGGTCATACCACGGTAGTGTTTGTAAGGATGAAGATACATTGGGATTACTATTGATAATATAATTGTGACACGTTTTAACTGGTGATTATGCGAGTTAAACATGTATTAATAGATAGCATAAATTATTGTCTACAAACATAATAATAGCGCATAATTAATTAAAAACTTTTAACATTTTCGAAAAACTAATTTTTATTTAATTTTAAACAGTCAATATTTACGATAAAAATAATAAAGTGACTGATAACATATTTTTTATTCAAATATATAATTGGTTATATATGTTTAATTTATAAAAGAAAAATTGGTGTATTATTATATTCTTAGTAACAGAAACTCTACCTGAAAATTTGAAGAGTGGTCCACAAGGAGCTCATCAAACTGAATAGGGGCTCCTTTCTCACTGTCTTTTCTTCCCCCACACAATGGGTATTTTGGGTAATTTTAGGTAATATGGGAATTCCTTACTTCTCAATAATAAACACTACCCTGAGATAATCCTTTCTTTCATTTCTTCATTCAAAAAGCAGTCTGTTTATAATTGGAAACATTAAGCTATCTATTATATAAATTTCTGAGCCCCTATATTGAAATTAGGGACTTTTGACAATTTTAAAAGGGACCCTCTCTTAATTACAAAAGATCTGATCAATAACTAATAACTAAATATAAGTAATATCAACGGAATAGTTCTTATTGGTGGTCTGTATGAGTAAAAGTAAATAATAATATATTCATTTGTTGTATTTCATGTATATCTACTATAACTCTGATCAATTTGTTATTTAATTTTTTTATTAATAATATTAATTATAAAACTCTGACATGTAGCATGTATGTTTAATAACTTTAGTAGAACTGTAGGCTATCTTCAAACGTTAGCTAGTTTATAAAATATTATGAAACTGAATTAAATTTAATGTGTGTTCAGTAAGAATTATATTATAATAATATTCATTAACATATAATTTGTATATTAATTCAATATTTTGTTCATAATTAGTACATTTTTATTCAAACATTTTATAACCCTTATTTACTTAAATTATATTCTTGTTTATATGTTCTGTGATGAAGAAAAAATGATCTTGAAACATGATTTTGAAACATCAATTTTATTTAAATTCTTTTATCAAATTCTAAATTAAGAATTTTTTACAAACTTATGATATTTCTCAATATGAAATATTTATGTTACAATGATTCAAGATTGTATAAGTTAGTTATTTCTAACTTTATATTATTGATTATTTCATAACTTTAATTTCAAAAAGAAAACATAATTATTAATGAAAGAATATATATTATTGAATCAAAGTATATTATTACCTTATAACTATCAAAAACTTAACCTACTACATGGAAAAATTATAATTGTCAACATACCATTCATATCACATGATTACAAAATTATAAATCATTCTTAACAGAATCACAACAATTAATCAAATTTATACTTTCAAACATTCAAATCACTTATTTCAATCATAAATAATAATCAAACAAATACTTATTTTAGATATACCAAATACGTACAAGGTGACCTATAACTCCATTCTCCTAATCATAAATATTAATAAAATTGCATTATATAACTGATAGTAATAATATAAATGTACAAAAGTACTCAAAATGAGCACCATACTCATCAATAGACCTATCACAATTTGATTCACCTAAGGCTGTAGTAAAATTGGCAAAATTGAATATAATTATTTCAGCACGTAAACATTTATAACTTTCTGACCTATTACTAAAAAAATTATTCTTAATTAATTCCCATATACCAGAATGTTTTGAAGAAGTGGTTCCACCTCATTTGGAAATTGTGATAAGAAAAATCTGTAAAACTGTTCACATTTTCAGTCTTTTTTATTTAAATGATGCAATAATCATGGATGATAGCCCACTTGTACTTAGGCTTCATGATTATAACTTTGTAGAATATTCTAGAATGGATAACTCAGAGGATGTTTTTGGAATTACATTAGCAACCATAATTAATAGAAATAACCACAGCTAATTACTGTTTTATTTCCAATTTCCTTAATACATTTGATTGGGGTAGAAACTTATGAGCCACCTGAATATTAAAATTAAACAAAAATATATAAAATCAATCCTTATCATATTCTAGAATATTATAACAAGATTTTCAAATAATAAAATACAATATATTTATAATAGTTAATTATTCAAGACTTTATGGACTCATGCTATATTAGCTAAAATATTAATATGTCTATCAGATGGAACTGTTATTAAATGGTGACATATTTTATTAATATATGTGTATATATATTATAAATTATTTTATATATAAGAATTTAATTATAATCATATAAATAACTACAATTGAAAATACTGCTATTGCTGTCCCATAAAAAGGTTTTAATTAGACTTTATTTTGTTGTATTAAAAGGACTTTAATATTTGTAGTATTCTGATATAGTCAATAAATTTTGGCATTCAAAAATTATAAAGTCTGGTTTTATGAGTTATTATTTTAATATTAATTCAGAATTATTAGATTTATTTGTTATTTTTATATTTTAATAGTAAACAAAGTAAAGTAGTAAAGCATAAAAGACTTTCCATAATTATTTCTTTAATAGTTATTATTCCAAAAAGTAAGATATTGGCTATTATCGCAGACCAGTATGGATTTAAAATTATACTTTTATTCCATATTGAGGGTACAAAAATGCTTCTAAAAAATTAAAAATCTATTTAAATAGCTTACAATTGTTTTAGAGTTATTTTGAACATTAATCATTTACAATAACTTATTATTAAAAGTATGTATTACAATAACATAGCTAATAATTAAAAATATAAATTATATACATATATTTTGATCTCTTAATAATAAGACTGATAATATTTTAGTAACAGTGTAAGTTAAGTATTTATTTATATAAATAAAATGATAAAAAGAATATATTTATAAAAATGTTAACAGAAAATTTATGTTTGGACTAGTCTAGGATAATTTCCACTTTAAAAAAGCAATAGCATATGGCATTAATTAATCAGGACTTTTTTCTATTGCTATTATTGCCAGGATCTTGTGCTTGCTGAGCTTAATTTTATAATACAGGTAAAAATTCAATTATAATTTAATATATATCTATATAAAATTGCAAAATTTACCGTAAACGGATGTATGTAAATAATCAAAATTGCAAATTTATTTATAAATGAAAAATTTTAGTGTAATTATGTAAAAATCTTACCTGAAACAAAACTTCACAGAAATAACCATCGATCAGCTGGTTGATTATTTTTAAAAATGTGGTTAATATTTGTTTTTATGTATTTAAACAATGATAATTTTACAAAACCTAACTTATTCATTTATATTGCATATAATATCAATAATAATTTCAATTCGTTCATACTCAAAATAATCCAAACAAACAATGTTTCATCTAATGTGTACTCTGAGTATTAAACTTAGCACTCAAAATTAACAGCATGTCAGTAAATATTTATGTTTATCACATAAAGGTATACATATATATATAATACCAATTTTTATTCAAGAAAAATTCTAATATCAAAGATATCGGCAACACATCTCCTAAACCTTATATTTTTTTACTAAATTTTTGTAAGAATTTTGCGGCATCGATAGATAGGTACTTTAATTCAATTAGAATTTAGTAAAATACCATGTTTAAAACGACAGTGAAGTTGTAGAATGTAAACTATATATATAATTATATATTAAATGTTACAGATATTTTAACAAAAGTTCATAAAATGAATTTTAATATAAATATATCAAAAAGCAACATTTTTAATAAGAGAAGTTTTATGAAAAAACGAGCGGTAAAACACAATTAAAATGCATTTTGTTGATTGTTTCTTTGCAACCTTGTAATTAAAAAAACATGTCTGTATTATGAATACAATTTTGTACATTACAAGCAATTTTCAAAAAATTATTTTTTGTAAATTCTAATAATTTAAAAACCGTTGTTTTGTTTGGGTAAGTGCGTTTATGAATGATTAATATATCCAATAGTTAACGACCATTAATTAATACCATCTGCAAATGTTTTACATAAACACTACACCCCTTTTTTGTTTTAATTTCTGGAAACCTAAGAATCATAAATATTAAACTATATACTTCGAGAAAATCAGAAAGGTAGTTAAATAAAATATTATTGTGTTAAGAAAAATGTCTCTCCATTACAACTCAAAAAATTTAACAATTAAAACGATTTATCATTGTCTAATTGTTATTTATCAAGAAGCTGAATGACACAAGGAAATATTTTAGTGTGTATTTAGTTTTTAACAGTTGCTACAGAATGAAACCGATGCTGTTAATACAAACCATTAGTAAACGCTCCTAATTTTTATTCCTTACTTTAACGGTATCGTAAATCAATTTTTTATATTAACGTAAAGTGAGGATAAGGAGTCAAATTTTTATCTTATACTGTTCTACATATTGTCCACTTATTCTAACAAATTAATCAGAAATAAGATCTTAAAACCAAATTTAAAATACCGAATCTCAAATTAGAAATCAGAAATATTAAAATATAGAATATAATATTATTAACAATTAAATAGATACATCGGCAACATAATTGGCAAATTATACGATATGAGGAGAACCATAGTTTCAGGGAAACTCATTTGTATTTTTTTTAATTATTATAAAATTGAAAATGTACACCTAAGAACCAACAGTGTTTTTATCCTAAATGAAGGCACAAAGCATTGATTTTTCGTCGAATATAAAAATAACAAATGTAGTTTTCAAATTACTAAAATAAAACAATTCTAACCGAATAATATTAAACATAAATTTGAAAAAAAACTATTGTGTTGGACAAATATTGGATTATGCAGGCAAGCTAGTATTGCTCCTATTCCCCGGTATAGACAGGTTTTCTTTTCTCCTTGAAGGCTAGAAGGCCCTCAGTCCTGTCCCGTGTTGGAATCACCTGAGCATAGCATTCGCCCTCCACCTCCATCGCCCTCTCGAGATCTACGTCCATACCCCGGTTAACTGCGGCCTTGGCCATTCGCACACCCACCGGGCCGTTGGCTGCTATCTCCTCCGCGAGGAGAAGGGCCCGCTCGTAGGCTGCTGTGCCGGTTGAATTCTGCGGGACCGAGGTGTTGACCACACCCATTTGGCTGGCCTCCTTGCCGGAGAAGATGCGAGCAGTGAAAAGGAGCTCCTTAGCTCTGGATAGAGAACAATTTAAATGTATAATGAGAGAGGAGAGAGAGATAAAGATAGTGAGAGAGAGAGATAGAGTGAGAGAGTGAGAGAGAGATAAAGATAGAGAGAGGAGAGAGGGAGAGAGAGAGAGAGAAAGATAGAGTGAGAGAGAAAGGAGAGAGATAAAGATAAAGATAGAGTGAGAGAGAAAGGAGAGAGATAAAGATAGAGAGAGGAGATAGAAAGAGAGAGAGATAAAGATAGAGAGAGGAGATAGAAAGAGAGAGAGATAAAGATAGAGAGAGGAGATAGAAAGAGAGAGAGATAAAGATAGAGTGAGAGAGGAGAGAGAGAGATAAAGATAGAGTGAGAGAGAGGAGAGAGAGAGATAAAGATAATGATAGAGAGATATTGAACACTACATGGTTTTGATTCTGTATGTTTGATTGATTCATGTTTTTTTCAGACAAAATGTCAAAAGTATTTCAACTAGAATGTGTTAACTAAATCAGTTAATTTTATAAAATATACGTCAAGATATTCTTCAATATTTGGTATCTGAACCGGAAATAGTTTGTATTACGGTTTGTTAATGATCTTTTGACGCTCTTTCTTTCTCCATTAAAATATAAAATTTACCGTTTTTGAATGTTTTTTAAAATTTATAAAAAAATTACAATTTATATTCTAAAAACATTACAAGAAATACTACTGCATATACTGTCTTTAAATATAAACAAACATAAAATTGATAATACAAATTCTATTCTATTCAATTTCATTTCATTCCATCTATTAATAAATTTATTTTTACAAATGTAGTTCAGTAAAAATATTTACCTTTAAAAAGTTTGAGAATAAATCAACACACAAACTATTTAGAACGACTTTTTCATCGATCGAGATTTTTCATAAAGGTTATGTAAGTGCTGATAAGTTGTTCAATTTCGTATGATAGATTAATTAAATATAAATATACACTTAAATATAAGTGTGTAGGCCTTAAATAACACTTAAGTCTACACTGAAATAGTTTTATGAAATGTTCCTACTTAAAATATAATATGATGATATACAATCATTGTTAACTTGCTTTGAGGCCCCTACAAGCCGGGGAAGTCTCTGGGTACCGCCAGCTCCGGGAATGATGGCCAGCCGGGTCTCGACAAGACCTAATTTCGTCTCATCAGACGCCACTCGAAGGTCACAGGACAGCGCCATCTCCAGGCCTCCCCCCAGAGCGACACCGTCGAGAGCGCAGATCGTCGGCATTGGGAGGTTGTGGAGCTTCTGGAAGAGGGCGCGTGCCTTAGCAACAAGGGGCCCGACGTCTGCCGCCGTCATGGTTACGCGTTCCTTGAGATCAGCTCCGGCGCAAAACATTCCAGGAACCTGCGGACGTTTGAGATAACGTTTAAGGGTACCATTTATCTTCATTGTTTCATTAATAATATCAATCAAATAGAATTGCAATGATTTTCAAATTAGTTTCGAAAGATTATTGGAAATTTTCTGATTGTCAAAACCAAAAATATATTATTTTTTTAATTTAACAAGTATAACAATTCTACACTATATGATTAACAATTTCTATTATAACTACTAATTAACTACAATAATTAACTAGTATACTTCTAATTAACTACTATACTTCTAATTAACTACTATACTTCTAATTAACCACTATAATTAACTAATATTCACTACTATACTTCTAATTAACTACTATTAACTAGTATACTTCTAATTAACTACTATTAACTAGTATACTTCTAATTAACTACTATAAAATGAACCTTACCATACTTCTAAGCAACACCACTCGGGTCTTCTTGTCTTCTTTCAAACTCTTCATAGCGTCAGCAAAGAGGGCCATCAAAGCCAGACTCATAGCGTTCTTCTGCGCCGGCCTATTGAGGCCCATAATCACCACACCATCCGGCCTCGAGTAATCCATGATAATCTCGTCACCAGTGGCAACAGATGTCGAGTAACCATGTTTGGAAACACAGGACAACAGTCGATAGTTACACTCGGAACGGAAGTGGCGAAACCCTCGATTCAAATGAGGCAGGAAGCGAATGCTGCCCGATGTCACCATTTGTAAAGTTTAACTTGAATAAAATGTTAACACGTTATCAACATTGCTGGCATAAAAATCCTTTCCATATTTAAGCATAATTGTGCATAATGACACGTGTCCATTAAGATTATTAGGTTAAAATTTCATACCTAAACAACACTAATAAAGAAATCTCAACATCCATAAAGATAGGTTCATATATAAAAATACTTTAAAATAATTTTAATATTTCGATTAATCAGTTTTAAAAGTTTTTTTTTTGTAAATACATGTTGCATTTCCAGGCTTTTATATTCATAAATATAATTCTTATGCATCAAATGATTTTAATATGGCTTTCTTGTTCAATATCATTAAACACTATTTACGTTTATTTATGTATCATATAATGAATAAAACAAATACATAGGTATCAGATAAAAAGAATAGTTGAACTCTTCACCGACGGATAACAACACTTGATAAGACTCTTCTTCCGGCTAACCGCGATATATTTTGTTGTTTAAATGTGAGTGGCATTCTTCGGCAAATCACTTATCTAGAAATCTATTGATGACTTTCAAGAAAATTTCTTTCTTATAAATATTATTGGATTAGTAACGGAAATTGTATCACGTTCATAAAATACTTTTGACCAAAAATCATGAAATGGTAGGTAGTTCTGTTAAAGAATTTATTATTATAATCAATATATCAATATATAAATATATATATTTTTAGAAAAGTACCGACAAAACGTAATTTTAAAATTGTTAATGAAAACATAATAACAAATAATTTAATAAATGTAATATATTAGTGATTATGTAACATTTTAATGTTGACGAGGGATAAATTATGTACAACTACTCCAGAAGATGTATTCATATTTAGACAATAAACTACATAATTAACAAAACTCCCCTAAGAAATTGAGATAAAAAATACTATTATATTGATATAATACAAATTTTATGATAAGAATTACGATAAGAATAACATTTTTATGACTACATCAATGAATAATTTTGTATGGTTCTTATTAACATATTGGTTATTGATTAATTTAAATAAAAGCAAACAAATTAAACGCTTCTAAAACATTTCCAAAAGAATATAAATTAATAATCACTATACATAACAGTTAATACATATTATATGAGAGTAAGTGAAAATTGGAAATTATTCAATCCCAGGTATATCACGTGGGTGTAAAACAAATTCTGAAAGACGCCTGCAATAATTAAAATCTATCATATTTATAACATGAACACGACTATACATATAGACATTACCGTGATAGTATTATACATAACGAATTAATAACAATTATATTTAAATAAAACAATGAATCACAAAAACACACCGCCAAATCAAAAGGTGACAACAAAAAATTAATTTAAAAAAAAAAGTTATGTTACCTAATCTAAGTGTTAAGAAAATTATTTTTATCTAAATTACAGTTACACAAAATTTTATTAAAACTAGAGCTCTTATATAAATCAGTATATACATAAAAAAGTGTTTTGATCAGTAGCAAGGGCATATTTACAAAAAAATACAGATGGAAACTTCACTCAGTCTGTTCAACATCACTGGCATAAACCGATGCTTGACGGGTGACCGGATTCCCACCGGCGACGTCCTGAATAATGAAGTCACGCTCCTCCATCCGCTGCATGTGCTCCAGAGCAGACAACACGGCGTCGTGAACCGTAAGGTAAATATTTCTAGAACAGACACCGCGCTGTGTGAATACAGTTGTACTACGCAGCATCACCCGAACGGCCGCCCGCACATTCGCTAGATAAACGTCAATTTCGACATCTTCATAATCTTGCACGATTTGGGCAAGTGTTCTCACCCCAACAGAATCAATAAAACTACAAGCGGAAAAGTCCAAAATAACGTGGTGTATGTTGGCCTTTTCCAGATCAAGCAATCGATCATTATCGTAAGTGCCCTCTTCTGTATAAGGTTGGAAGGCGTTTGAAGACGATCCAATCCGGACAAGAGAATCTCCGATCCGTCGTTTCACAATTTCCAGTTTTTCTTCAACCTCGCGTTTGAGCCTCATGATTTTCACAGGATTGCAATTGGTTTCTTTGTACAGAGAATTGCGAAAATGTTCAGCCGAAGCGAAGTACAGCGAACCTTCAAATCGGAAAATTTTAATACCAGGAATCTCGTGAGCGTTAGGATTGATACTTCGGTTTTTATAAATATCTGTAGCCTTAATTCTACCCAGGATGCACGTGTAAGGCCATTGTGTCCGAAAAACAATTGTAAGCAGTGAAAAAGCGACGCCAATTCCTAAACCAAGATCCACATCTAGAATTATAACTGCCAGCCATGTAACAATCCACAAAAGAAAATCAATTTTGCTCACTGTCCACAGCGGTGCTAAATCTGAAAATTGACTCAAAATTGTTTTAAGATTGATTAAGAGGATTACAGAAAGGACACATTCGGGGGATGGTTGAAATAATGGACCTGCGAATAATAAAGTAACTAAAACTAGAAGACTTGCGATGAGATTGGCGATCTGGGTTTTTCCTCCCAACGATTCATGCAGCGAGGATGCTGACATCGAAGCAGTCGTCGCAAAACAGTTGAAAAACGAGGACACCATATTCATAAACCCAAATGCAAATATCTCATGATTTCCACTAATCTCGTAATCGTTTAATAGAGCTAAACGCTTTGATATGGAGTATCCAATGGCAAAAGAAACAATACCCGTAGGAATTGATATCACAACAGTCGATGCCATATAATTGGGGTCTGGTAGACGTGGGGTCATAAACCCAGAAGGCACGGATCCAACTACTTTCACTGCCCAGCGCTTATTTGCATCTGTTAAATAGGAAAATAAAATCGCCGACGACAAAATAATAAGCTCTCCTGGAATTGGAATCTTAAAACACCTTCGGAAGTTATCATTTACTTTTTTCAATTTAAAGATAAAAATAATAATCAAACAGGTAAGGGATATTAGGAATGTTGTAACATTGATTCGATGAATGTTTGCAAATATTGATGCGATAGACAATAACACATTAAAATTACCGGCATGAGAGTCGATCTTGATGCCTAGCATTGTAGGTAACTGGCTAATAACAACATGACATGCCGCTCCAGTAGTGAAGCCTCCTATAAGCGGATCAGAGAGATAATTTGTAATAAACCCGAGGTGAAATATTCCTAAAAACAGTTGCGTTACACCAACGAGAAATGTTAAAGTTACAGTTATGTCAATTATGCGTGGATCCAATGCCGTATCCCCTGGTATACTATCATTAGTGGCATCAGGGATCGAAAAGTTGCCGCCTTGGGCCAAAATCCGGTCAACACCTGCCCCGACCATCAAAGAAATCACTCCTTGTGCACCGGCGGCCATATGATGGGAACCACCAAAGATAAAATATAAAATAGCACTGAAAAAGGCCGTGTATAGTCCAAATATTGGAGTCAAACGAGCTAACAATGCATATGCCATACTTTGCGGAATTCGCATAACACCAGTCGTAAGTCCTGAAAGAACATCCAGCAACAAGTTATGCCGAACGTTATAATTCCTCAGCATTGATATGAACGGGAAAATAGCTAGAATTAGATTTCGACAACAGGCTATTCGGTCACTACCTGTCTCAACCGAATCAAAAAATCTCTTTTTCTGTTGCAGTTCAGTGTGGTTTTCTTCGAATAATTTAGCGAAGGCATTCTGTGAATAAACAGGTCGTCGTATATTAACCATGCCTATTTCCCCAGTAAGGGGGGAAGGAGGTTCGAAGTACTCGTCCCCCTTCACACCGAGAATTGGTCGACTCGAAGCACCCGCAGAGTGAGAAGTAGAATATGTTTGGGAGTGGGAAACATGGCCATATTGGCCTCCACGAACCACTTTCCTAGCAGCGCTTTCCACAGAGCTGAGGAGACGTCGCATGTTTTCTTCGGTTTCACCATTTTCTTCGGCCAAACTGAACGTAGTCCTTCGATGTGACTCACTTTCGGATTTATCATCTATATTGTTCATATTGTAAATTTCAATTTCCCGCTTTGTACTTTTTTATAACAATAAAAGGACTCTATAAGTAAAGCGTATCGGTTTTGTATTTATCATAATATAAAAACAGAATTAGTAGTTATAGATCATATCACTGATAAAATTCATGTGAGGGTCTCCGAATGAGATTGTGTGCACTAAGACGATTAGAGTAAAGTTGCGCAAACAATTAATTAGCACAGAAAAGTAGTCCACTCTCACAATCATGTGAACTGTGTCTACAGATTAACAGATACCAAACTCGGAGAATTAATATTTTTACAGCGGTAAATGTATTCAGTCAAAGTTCACACTCAAGTTTAATTCGTCACAAAAAGAAGCACAGTAATTGGAGAATGTATTCTGTATAGTGCATGTGCTTATCATATGAATTGAAACAATACAATGGTATTGTACCGTTACTATTAAATAATTTACAACTTAATATTTTGAATCGAAAATGCATGATTTTAATTTAGAATTTAGTGTGAAATTCACAAAAAATGTATTTCGATAAAAAAATTTACGTTTCATAAATGCGCCAAAATAATTTTTATTTGAAATAAGATTATGATATGTAATATTTATTTCGGATTAATCTTGTATACTATTAAACCGGATTATTACAGAAATGGTATAATTTCTAAACATACAAAAACCGGCAATGCAAATCTAGTGTAAATAGAACGTGATGAAGGGAATTAGTGAAATAAGGCTATAAAAACAAGAAACCGAAAGGTAACAATAAAATAATTATTCACAGTTTATACGACTGTTAATGACATAATATATCCGTGTCTTAACTAATGTTTCAATAATGTTCTTGAGTGAAATAACCTGCCAATGAAAAGCATAATAATATGAAATATTTTCTTTTAACAAAATAATAGGTATTTAATTAATAGTAATTATTTATTGTAATTATGTTTAAGAAAATATTCTATTTCACATCTAAATACGATTGATACCATGAGATGCAAGATTCAATTCAAAGAAGACGAAAATATCCTAAAATACTATTTTGAAAAAAAATAACAAGTATTCATTTAATTTATAACAAAACCTTTATGAATTATGATTCTGATTATGTATTTAGTTGATTAATACAAATATTTATTTTATTTATAGTTGAAATATACAAGTATAAAAGAATTATGATTATGAGAATAAGTTTTTATGAACAAAATTATTATTACAAATAAAAATATATTTTTCCACCTACAGCAAAATTATAAATATTGTCATCAATGAAAATTCAAACAAAGTGATAATTTGCATAATTCAATGATTATTTTTTATATAATTAATACAATGTGGACCAAAAGTTAGTATACTCTCTATAGTAAAATCCTGAAAATTGAATATAGTCCCGTAAGTATTAACTATGTATACATATATGATTACTATTAACAAAAAAAATATTTTAAATGTTCAAATTGGCGTCCATTGTGCTCAATACACTTATCACATTGAGTCTACACGCTTCTGCATACTTTTTGGTATGGATCAATTTCATCGATTTCTCTAAAAACATTTCTAAAAACCGGAAAATTGTGGGAATTACAATTAATGAAAACAATAAAATCGTCTCTAAAAAAACGGATTTTTGGTTAAAACCGGACATTTAGAAGCGGTAACTGCTACTGGTAATAAGGTTAAGTTAGCAGTAGCATCTAATACTGCTTAATGCAATCGACTCATAATCTAATCATCGATTCAGATGAAAATAGTAGACAAGTACCGAATTGGTCGACCAGTTAGGAATATTTTGTTTTAATTCTGAACTGGTCTGACTAACATATATAGCTTGAATCGAGTTAGAAATACTGTTATAAAAAAATAATTAATTGTCAATGATGTTTTTTTCTAGTTGGTAGAGTAGCAACAAGACTGTTCTACTGACTAGTTGGAAGAGCAGGCACTGCCTAATATTTAATTAAACCAAGTTAAGAATTATAATTTGTATTTTATAACTTACTATAATTATTTATAATATTATATATTTTTACATCACACAATATGAGCACAACGTCCACTGAAATATCAAACATTCACATCAGGGCAGACAAAAATAATTTGCAGCTAAATGAGGCGAAAACAAAAGAAATTGTCTTCACAAAACCAAGATCTACCAACTCCAAAAACCAACATAACTAGATTAAGTAAACGGAATATCCTGGTCACTTCCTTTACTAATATCAAAAATATTCTGACAAAATAAGCATCAAGTGTCTACGCCATAAAACTCCTGAAAAGTAGAGGTCTCATGGACAAGAGACTGTACCTAGTGTACAATGCCTTGGTAATTAGCAGCCAGATCACCAATACCAGCTCTGCATAGTGTGGTTTCGCTTGTCAAGAACAATGCAAACGATTAGAAAGTTTCATTCAAAAGAAGCATCAAGTATTGAGCAGGCTGACAACAAACTGCTTCTCAAATTGACCAAGAATAACAGCCCCATCCTACACAAAGTACAAGAAGCTCAACAGCATTAACCAAACCAAAAAAACTGCATACCATGTGTTATGCATACTTGACTAGAACTCCCTTATAATGCAATGCTTCTACACCTGACTCGGTTAGTTTTTTCTTTTTCTTAGTTAATCTTTCTCTGTAAGCATATTGTGTATGTCATATTGAAAATTAACATGAACTGACAAATTTTGTATCAATGACAACATATTTTTGGATTATCTGACTGTCTGAGTGTCCAACTAGCTATACCAATATCACATGCCTACATCATTCATAAGTATACCATTTATGTAAACACTTTTTCAAGCATTAAAATCCTAATAATGGTTTTATCAAAAAATCTAACTTTTTAACTCTAAATTAACCTTTTCCTTATGGACATCATTACATTGTGAATGTGATTCTATTTTTAGTATCAGTAGAATCTGATTGTCTGATATTGATATGTTATGTACCTTTCCTTTAAAAGAAATTATTAGAAGTATTTGTTGTCTTTTTCCCCTTCATATATTGGCATACATATACAATATTGAATTTTTATAATTTCTACTAAAAGAATTTAATTATACTATAGTGTAATTTTTTTTACAATTTTATGTAATTCTGTCTATTTTATATTATATAATGTGAATAATGTGTAGGAATACTCTTATTTATATATTTTTTGTGTATAAATTTATAAAAAAATTGTAAAAAATAAATTATAATAATATTGCAAAGTGCAACAGAGAAGTGCATAATAAAAATACATACATGGTAAAAGTATATACAGGTAAAATATAATAATCTAAGAATTTTTATTTTACTGTATTGTATTTACCTGTATTACATGCATGTTATAGGTGAATTATTATATATAACTGTCAAAATTGAGAAACCACCAGTTACAGTAGTTGTATACTTTTGTTGTATAATTCAATAAACCTTACTCCTGTAATTGTAAATGCTATATTATACATTTTTATGAATATGTGCAACTAAATCCAACTAGAGGATTGCTGACAATAAATAAAATAACCTAATGATTGTGTAATATAAAACTCCTTTTCTATATTTCTTTTGTTTTTCTTATTTTATTTCAGAACATGTGTTTCTAAATTTTAATTTTTTCAAGTTTTTAATATTTGTATATATTATTTTAAATTAGTATATAAAATTCAATTTTTTTTATATTATATTATCATTTAGTATTAGTTACCTTCAAATATTGAATATTTATTTACAATTACTATTAATAATAAAATAAAAATTTGTTTGATCAATAGTAGATACTAATCTCATTAAATAGAACATAAGACTGAATATATTGTATATTTATATATGTATGTAATAAAACTGTGATTAATTATTGTTTGATACATTTACTAAACCAAAATAATCTAAAATATATTTATGTTTTTATAATAACACAATTTAACTCAATATATGTGTAACATTATACCAAATATTTTTTTATAAATTAAAATGAAATATTTTAATATTATGTACAATTAAATTTTATATATGTATTAAGATAACAACTATGCAATAACAACTATTGAAAGAATGTTAGTTTATAAATATGAAACAGTAGATAATATAAACATTTTTTTAAATAGAAGAACATAATTGAAAACAGTGAAATTTGTTTTACAACTGCACAAACTGTTGTATGTGTACTATGTGTACTTATCTATAATTTATACACATTTAAGATCATACATAAGTATGAAACAATACATAAAATCATTAATAAAGAAGTAGATAATAGAAATCAAAAAAATTAAATTAACTGCAAAAAATGTTTATTTTGATAGTATAAATGTAGTTATATGTAGGTAGGTACCACCATCTATAGTGTATATATTAAATCATATCAAAAATTCAAAGAAAGTTAGTTCACCTGACAGGAGTAACAAATGTTGCTATTTTTCATTAGCCAATCAAAACCTCTCAATGTGTCTCTCAGCTTCTTCCTATGAAAACTATTTTTAAAAACTCATTCATTCTATGCAGATTTATATATATAATATGAACTTCATTTGACATAATATATATATATACCTGAATACAATTCAATATTTTCCATGTTTATCGGTAATATGAGAATATATGTTTCCTGCATTTCTTATAGGATATTCTTTAAAATTATTATAACTAGGAATATAATTATATAGGTAAAATGTATTATAAAATTATATTATACAAAATTGAAATATCTTTCTATTTTAAAAAAGTGAATATATATATTATAAGTACCTATAGGTGTATTGTACTTTTATATAATTATTATGTTTGCTATTTATTGGAATTTGTATTTTCATTGTCTGCTAAATAGACAATTTTATCAACAAATATTATAATTGTAGTGAACGCTCTTATAATAATATACAATTATTTTATTATATAAAATATGTATATACAGATGTATGACTCAAATTTACTTAATCTCAATATATATATATATATAACTTTTCATTATTAAAATTTTATAATATTATGCAACTAATCTAAATAACAGCTGCATTTCTAGCTGTGTGTGTTTATACATAATTGTGATTGTCAGTTCAGAGTTTCAATTTCAGAGACTGTCAATTTTAATGAACAATAATTTTAGGAAGTCTAAAATGAAATAAACGTAAAATTTTGTAAAAATTGATCTTTTTGCATTACTATATTATAAAATTGCTATTGATATGTAAATTGATTTAATATTTCAATAAATAATTTTAATAAACACTTTTAAATAGATTTAGAAAAATAATCATTTGCTGTCATATGTAATAATAACATTAATTTATTTTATTTAAAATTTCTTGTTGATATATACATAACTGTCCCATTTATAACCTATTTGTACCAATCAAATTGTTTGTTGTTGGTATATCCCATTTTCAAACAAGACAAATTTGCTAATTGTACACAAGAAATATATATTAATATAGTTTACAACAATCCTCCTCCCTCCCAACACCCCATTTTCTAATTAATTAATAGATGTTTTTAAATTTTCAGAAGTATTTCTATGGTGAGGTGTGGGCTTTGATTTGATCAGACCATTTGCTATACTGCTGTATAGGACAATAGGTGCAAATGTGTTTTCCATCAACTATTGCAGTGTCCTTTATTTCAGCAAATAAAAATATTTAACCAAGGAAAAATAAAAAGTAGCTTACAGTAATAATTTATAAAATATATCTGTTTTTAATCCCGTTCAAGCATAGACAAATTTTTACAAAATATGAAATCTTAATTTTGGGACAAGAAATTTTTCATGATAAAAAGTAAACAATTTAAAATTGTTGTGAGATAATTACATTAATTCATTCCATAAATTAAAATGATAATAAAAAATTAAAATTTATATTATATGTAAAACAATTATTATTTAAGTGAAATCTTAATTAATCCCTTACTATAGAAAGAGTCAGTTATAATTATTTTAAAACAATATTTAAAATTATATTTAAATTAATTTAATCAAAATTACTTTTTAAACATATGATTATAAGTGTGTGGCTAGGTTCGACAAATATTTATTAAAATAAGATTATAAAATTGTAAAATGATACAATTTATAATTCGAGTGATAATAACTATATTATTATTTAATATTTCTTTGTTAGACACTGCTTATTAGGATGATATAATTTCAGATTAATCAGTACAAAACAATAAAATAGCTTATTTGTATCATTATAATTACATACTTTCAATTCTGTCAGCTGTTTGTAAATAAGAATAATCTTATATTCGTTTTGAGAAATTCTTTATTAACAATTTGAACAAGATTATATATTATGTGCAAGAGATAGATAGATAAACATAATGTAGTGACATTTATTGTAACACCGCGTCCACACTATGCCTTTTTTCGTGCCTTTTTCTGTGCGTTTTTCGGTGACTTTTTCCGTGAAACTGGTTT
>JAUZNC010000020.1:0-43127 GCA_034780395.1 Vannuccia rotundouncinata | reverse complement strand
ACTGCTTTTTGTTTAAATAAGCACGAAAATGGTTATAAAAACACGTATTTATATTTTGACACCTCTCGGCCACCATATTTTATACCAGTAATTAAAAAAGTTTCCAAACATTTAATAATATTCATAAGTATACATTTTCACACAAATCTTTTAAACATTGTAAAAAAGTGAAACATTTTCCATAATAAATAGCGAAGAACTTACCTTCATATGTTTTATTATTGTAAATGTATAATTTGTTGTTTTTTAAATAAGGAAACCATTTTAAATAATTAAAATTAACACCTACCGTTTACAGTGAGTATAAAAATTATGGATATTATACGTAATCATAGATCAAATAATTTTAATTATACAGGTGTGTTTTTACTTTGTAGGAATTGTAGGTATTCGATTTTTTGAGTTTTATAAAATATTTTTAAGTTGTAAGGGGCTTTAATATTGTACAATAAATGTTTTAAATTATATATAATGATAGATATCTATTTTTAGTTTCAGATTAGTATTATTATATATTTAATAACATTAATAATTATATTTAAATAATTCACAAAAGAAATGAAATTAATCAATTTGTTTCAATTTTCAAAATTACTGATATTTGAATTTGAAAAAATCGTGATAAGAATTATATAAAATAATATCTTTTATTTCTGATGAAGTCTAATGTAAAAAAAGTTTGCATTTTGATCATAGTACTGAAATATTAGTCATGAACGCTAATAGATACCTAATAAAAATATTAAACCCTATTTCGTTCACTATATTACAAATCAGGAGTCTAACTTGCTCACCGTAAATTTTCTGACCAGTAGTATCATGACATTTGTAGTTAGTTGAAGCTTTGCAGTATGTTTGACAATAAGAATTATACCAATCCAATGAACATTCAAGCCAATACAGAATGCTTAACCTAAAACAAGGCAAAAATATTAACTGATATATGTTTTTCTTTAATTTATGTTATCATTGTATTTCTTTACTAAGTTATTAAATAAATGTAATTTGTTGCAAAAAAACAATGTCGATATATTTAGTTTGGGAAAATTGTAAAAAGTATTTATCGTTTGTGGAATAAAATATCGAGAACATTAATTTCAAGATGAATTCTCAAAAATTCATACGTAACATTTTTCAAATTTTGGGGTCTTATTCTTTATTAAAATTAAGAATTGCTAAAACTTAAAAAACAAAAAAATCAATATTGGTGATATAAATTTTTTTAAATACAAGAGTTGAAAATTTGGCGTTTATATAAATACTACAAATAGATTTATAAAACCAACTTTTAAAGATGCCTTTTTCATTTCTTTTGTTGAGTAGTAGACCGTGAAAATTTAATTTGTAACAAAAATTTAATTTGTAACAAATTGAGAAAAACAGTCTACAAATTCATCGAATTGATGAATATATTCATACAAATCAATAATTAAGTAATCTACAAAAATTGTTTTTGACATGAAATAATTAATCATTTTTAAAACGCATCTCAAAATACAATATCTTTATATAACTTTTTTAACATAAATTTATTTCAAATTATTTCTTTAAATATTTCATTTTATTTACAATAATTAAAAAAAACTTATTAAATAATAGGATCATCCATTTCTCTTCGCATGTATGAAAAATATTTGGAACATTGAAACATAAAATATGTAATGATAGTGTGATTATATCTTTGTTTAATATATATATACAATATCTATGATAAAAATATACATTATATATAAATTGTTAATTAAAATTAAGTATTTATTAATTATTTTAATAATTATTTATAACAATTAATAATTCATAATAATATATTAATCCCTTTTTCTGTCGAAATAAAATTTAAATTTGTAGTATACATATTTGAATTAAACACAATTTCGGGAGAATTAGTCGAATATGTGCGCGAATCACATTTTATATTTCAAGAGACATTATTTTGTTTCGAAATTGGTGTTGAATACGTCTTTCAAATCAATTTTCAAGACCTTTGTGATACCAATATTTACAAAAGGGACATTGTTGACAACTAATTATAACTTTACAGGATGCTAACCCACTAAGTAAATACTAAAGGGATTCAGAGAGTGACACATTAAATTTATGAATTTTATAAATTTGTAAAGATTTGCTCCTCCCTTTCAATCTTTTTATAAATTTGTATTTCTATACAATGTAAATTTATGGATTTATATAATATTTTTTAATGATATACCGACTTTTATAATTAATAAATGTGACTTTTGCTAACCTTAGTTGGATCAGAAGACTACATTACTTTTATTATAAAAATCTTGATAGCCATTAATGTAGCCTTTATCTCTCCAATATTAGAGATTGGGAAACATCTTAATAATTATTAAACATCTTAGGTTGAAAACTTCAACATTTAAAATAATTAAAGTTACGAAAGTTTTCAAAAAGCAATAAAAAAGATGATTATAGATATTTTTATAGATAATTTCTGTGATGTGGGAGGTAATCTGCAATTTATAAAATTTTTACATCTGTATTGTAAATTACTAAGGCATTTTACCGGATGGAAATTCACAAACAAACTACATAACAAACTATTTTTAATATTTGTTTAGAACAACACCAATTTATGATGTTATGTTTAAAAATTTGTATTCTATATTTATAATTTACTGCAACATAAAATTATTAAATAAATAAATTATAACATTAACTTATAAAAGTATTATGCCAATTGTTTAACAAAGTTTAAAAAAACAGAATAAGATCTTACTTTGATCTTGATCCTTTGAAAATGTAAGATAACTTATGGTTTGGTCTATCTATTCGAACTGGCTTCTTGAAATCGTCAATATCATCATCTGCATCCAATCCACCGCTGTCAATATCGACCACGTTTATATGAATGTTAACAACCCCCTATAGGAACACAAATATCATTTTAAATATTAAAATATATTGTACACATTACATTTAAACAATCGGTTAATATAATTCAACTAAGTTCAATTTTACAATATTGATTTACATTAAATTTAACAACTGAAAATTGCATTGGATTGTTTTTTCCAGATTTGAAGTTGGAACCAAAATATACGGTATTTTGGTTGGAATATTCCCCCAAATTGATCTTTTTGTTGACTGATTCTGGAATTCTGTAAATGAAAAATAATCATATTAGTTAGCTATGAGTCCCGTTCACATATTTTATAACGCGATAATTCAACTCTTAAAACACGCTGACATGCAGAAGTTTCGATTTCAATTTGATTGACGATCACCTTAAGTTCTACAGGATGAAAATATCTTTAATCTGATTCACTAGTTAGGCCTTCGTGGACGTGAAACAATTCCACAACTTAATAAATCAAGCTTATCGTTTCAAATGTTGTTTGAAATATATCAAATATATCAAATATATATCAAATATATTGAAATATATCGTTTCAAATATATCTCAAATTAGCGCTCAAAAAATATCAAAAAACACAAAAGAATCACTCAAACCAAAATAATTTTAAGACCTGAAACAAGCACGTATGTATGAAAACAAAAATAATCTTTCAATGCTAAAGGAAGCTATTTTATATGAGTCATATAGCGAAAATTCACAATCCAAAGTCATGGTTTTCCAAAAAAATTAAGTAAAGAAAGCATCCCATGGCCAACCTGCAGCTTTCAAGACGATACACCAATCACTGCACTCGAGCGTCACTTAAGTCACGGTTCTTAAAGAGCAGGGATATTCAAATTCTAACATATTTTATCACTGGTCACAAGAATCCTCTCAGTGTGGACCGGTAAACCGGAAGCGGGGTGACACTGATTTTGGAGACATTGGTTTCGCAGCTCAACAATAACCATATCGAACGAAGACCACGGGAGATCATCCAGAATTTATAAATATCAATATGAATGGGTCGTTTTAAAATTGTGTATTTCATTTTAACAAATAATAACTGCTTTCCAATCAAATTGAATTTTAAGAAACTATGTTTGGTTCATGATTAACTATTGATTTTTATTCAAATATATATATATATTATAATTATTCCATTACATCCCCTAATTTTTCACATTATGAGCTATGAATATTTTAGTATGATACAAGTTTCATGAAGCGGTATTGTAAACTACTAAATTTTTAAGACCTATATATATGAGTTAAATTCTGGGAGGTTAAAATTCTATTACATTTATTTCTAGATAATGCACGAATGTTTTAGTTATAGTTGTACATAGTTATAGTTGTAGTTATACTTTACGTCCCTATTTTAGTAGTTTATGTTTGTGAATAAATGTATTTATTTAATAATTTTAATGTATAACTTATTATATAGATATACATACATTAATATATGAATTTTATCTCACTTTACGTTGACTATAAATTCTGGATCACATTTCCCACTCATGAAAGGGTCACAATTAGTATTCGTCATTTCAAATTTAACCAGTTTCAAATACACAGTCCCTTTGCAGTGCACAGTATTAAATAAGATCTGAAATGAAATTTTGAACATTATTCTTCTCAACAGATCAATTAAATATAATGTATTAATGTTTTATCCTTATGCCGATACATTTTTTTCTCAAAAAGAAAACATCTAGCAAGCATCAGATTTTTTAATTAATTTTTTTATCACATACAATTGGTTTGTTACTTTACATAATTTTATATTACTTTACTTTCAAAAATGTATGACTATATATAATCTATAGAATTAAAGATATTTATACAAAATCTATAGGTAATAAATATGAAACCGTATATAAGTACATACTTCAATAACTATTTTCACAAATGTTGTTACTATATCAATACTTTATTAGTCTGATATTGCCATAAACTTACCATAAATTGGATCACTATAAATGATACAGTTTCCATTATGTATGTCTGCTTCCTGAAGTAGCACACATTGTCGGGTCCAATCTCTCCAAATTGTTATAACAAATAAGAATTAATATCCAAATAAACGTGTGCATATATATATTGAAAAGGTTATCTTTGGTGAAAGTGAGTCAACAAAAAAGGATACGAATTTGTTTGGTAAAGAGAAGGCGACTAACATTCGCAAAATTGAGAAGAAACTTAAATCTGCTGAAATTTTATTGGTTGAAGAGTTATTTACTTAATAATCGGGTGATCTTTGAATATGAAGATAATTTTGATGAGTGTAAATAAAGGGGTCATGCGTCCTCTATAGATTTTTATTGTGCTTTAAAATCTGTTACTATGCATATAATAGATACAAACAATAACCATTAAATTAACCAATAATAATAATTAAAACCATTATGCTTAATTCCACAGAAGTCAAATTCCTGGCACAGGAGCCTAAAAAAATTATTTTTAAGACTCTTAATTTTGTAAATAATTTGAAAAAATTGTTATAGAAATCAAAACACAATAAATGTATTCAAAAGACGTAAACAAAATAATAAAAGCTGTACATATTTATTTTGGCGTTGTTTGTAGTCTAAATATTATGCACATCTGTTTATCTTTTTAATGAATACGACTATTATAAATTTGGTTATTATATTAAAAGCTGAAATTTACATTCATCATACGACCCTAACCAGATTTCATCTAGATATTAAAGCAAATATCTTATATGCATATCTATTTTATATCAATTTTGCTTGTGTAAATATTAGATGTAAATTATTCATTCAGAAATTTCTGCTTACTTTGTAATAGTCGTCACTTTAAATATAACGATAAGTCCAACGTAATGGGCTGGTGATAATTTACTGTTTGAAACTTTCCGTGCACAATTTCCAATTTTAGAAATATTTTCAGAGTTATTGAGCGACAATTCTAGAATTATACATAAAGAGTATGATACTACTACAGTAGTAACTAGTTTAATAAATATAATTGTTCATTTACATTGTGACACTCGACAGAATATTTTAATTGAAAAGCCCCATAAGGAAAATTAAACAAATGATATATATTAATAAAACATCTATTTAAAATAATTTACATATTATCAATATTATAAACTATACAAAATTTAAAAAAAAATGAACAAACAGTAACAAATTAGTTCATGAAATAACGATTTATTAGTAGATATTTATAAATATAATTATATACACAATAACTCCTGTTAGATTAATCATTCCGTGGCATGATAGGCCAAACGTTGGACCAATGATTGAGCGATAAGCTCATCATAAGCGGCCATTGTCTTCACGAAACAAAGTTTGTACTTTTCTTCGAGTGAAAGAAGTTCAAAATTGTCCTCTAACTCTTTCATACCAGCTTCGTCCATACCTAAGGAAACAATTATGTAATACAAGGTTCAGTGAACCATACTATGTGAAGTAAGGACCATCAAGGGTCAGTTAAAGTGACATTTTAATAAAATTAAAAAAACTGACGAATCAATAATATCGATTTAATTTGTATCGACTAGCATGCATTGATATCGTAATAATATGTATCTAGATAGGCAACCTTAAATTCTGTTCGAAACAAAATGGTGAAATCTTAATCAGACCTCAATTTAAAAAATAGACCAAATTGGTCAATATATATTTGCACAAGTTCCTACAAACAATGTTTGTTTGTTGTTATTTTTTCTTCTAGAAAATTGTTTATTTAAGTCAATTTAATCCATATGATAGATTTTGCCCGTTTTTAAATCAGACGCTGTTTTAAGTATAAAACGTAGTATAGTTTGCCAATCTAGGGAAATAAATTACGATATTAATACTTGCATGCTAATTTACTAAAGATATTGCCTTTTATTAATATTAAATAATTATATAATCCGTAACCATATTTAAAAAATAAATAAAAAGCTCTATTAAAGAGAAAGTTAAGAATACATAAATTTCGTATTATTTATTATTTGAAATACAGCCGATGAGAGATGAATACAAATATAATTAATATTGATGAGTTCGGCAAAAGGTTATACACCT
Organism: Vannuccia rotundouncinata; assembly: GCA_034780395.1. Lineage (NCBI taxonomy): Eukaryota > Metazoa > Platyhelminthes > Proseriata > Coelogynoporidae > Vannuccia > Vannuccia rotundouncinata. Next base: position 36,215 of record JAUZNC010000020.1, on the reverse strand, counting down.
ACGTTTATGATAGTTTTATTATGCAAAGTCATTTGACAAAAGTTAATTATCGTAAATCAATAACATTGTTCAGCGAAATTATTGAGGGGAAAATTGAATGTGTAATAAATGTAAATAGAATGAATATAATCACTTAGGCAGTGATAATCAATAACAATAAAGCATCGCGAACTTGTCTGTGGGGATCGAAGGGACGATTAAAATAAAGCTAAAATATTTAAAATCAAATAATTTAGAATTATTACTCTCCATGCAAATCTTATTACACTGCCCAGTAAATGTTTTCAAAATCTAAATGTACTTTAATATCGAATATCTTCACAATATAACGACAAATTAGGAAAATAACAGGATATTTCGTTATTTTTTGTTATATATTTGGTATTTGTACTGCCAAACGTAATAGACTTAAAAATTGTCATACAAGTATAGATTAGCAATTAAATGGAATAGTAAAATATCAATCTAGTCATAAAACTTTACAGATATAATTAATAGAAAATATTTATTGAAATCAAATCAATGTATAAAGTAAAATAAAGGTGAACTCTAACACTAAACAGTCCTGAGAATTTAATAACCAGCGACTCCTTTATCAAAGCTTGAATAAACTAGATATTGTTTTCAAGATAAAATTATGTTTCATTTAAATTTGATGCAATAAAAAATCTATTATGGTTATAAGGGGTGTAACATCTTTAAAAAGACAATCAAATAATTAATGAGAAATTCTGTAAGATTTCAATGATAATTATTAAAAATAGACAAAATTCGCAAACCATTGTTGGTGAACAAATTAAATAATAGCAAAACTGCAATTGAAGTAAACAAGAAGCTCGGGGTAAAATATTAAACCAGTTAAATTAATGATTTAAATATAAATAGACAGCAGCTTTTAAAAAGAAATTCAACCGCACTGCGAGCCACACCTTTCTAATTACAAATATTAATGCTCAAACATAAACAAACAGGATAATGTGTAGATTAGAGCACGTATTCATAAAATGGAATTAAAACAAAAACTCTCCATCTTAACTTACCCAAAGAATGAGAGTCTGAAGATACAAACATGCAAATAATTATAAAAGTAAAGTCAATAAGAAGGCAAAATTATCTAAATCACCACCAAAACACAATCTCCGGACCAGATACGTCAACTTACTGAAGTGGGCTGGTATTGGCTTATGAAATATGGCCAACTGTGCCCTACACTGACTCGCCAGTGTGAGAAGGAATCGAGCCGAAAGATTGGCTAGACACGGAAAGGTGACCGCAATGCGAACAACAGCGTCAAGACAGGGCAGACAGACAGAGGGCTTTTCCTCAACAGACAGAACAACTAGAGAGAGAGAGAGAGATAGAGAGAGAGAGGTGGGTTCATACACTCGTTCATTAGTTTGTTTTTAATGCACACAATGATATAGATATGAAATATGCATAGAATACTGTAGATTACTGTTGACCCCATTTCCACTTTCAAACATGATACCTCTAAGATTTAGTTTATAATTCATGACTGGCAAGACACCGCTTTTCTAAGTATGGGAAATGTAAAATGTAATCTATAAAGACGTCTTCAATACTGTACATATTATTATAAAGTACTTTTTTAAATTAAGATGGAAGCTGAACCAAAGTATGTTTTCTTGATTACATAAGAAAAGTTTCCAACAAAGTGGAAAGGTTGCTGGGTAAATGACATTGCGTCTGTCTTCATTTTCTAAAAGATATCAATGCTGATTCCAAAGTAGGGTGGAAAAAGTTTGAAACATGTAATTTTATTTATTAAGGTGTTCATAAAAGTGCATTATTCATTTCCCGATACTTAGAACTAATTATTACTGTCTTTTCTGTGCCAATTTTGATAAACGCATCATGAAATTTATAAGAAATTATATCGATATTTACCAAAATTGTACAACTTTAAATGCGAAATATTTAAAAAGCATTTTGCACAGATTAAAAAAACATTCAAAACGGATACTGAAAATTATCGAAAGAAATTATAATACAGGCAACATATTACAATTTGTGAAACAATAATAATTAGAATTACCAGACATGACATGATACAAGCCCTCCAGAAGTAAGCTGGCCTTCTCCATTGCTGCGTGGACATTGTAAAGAGAGGCAAGATGCGAAATCAGGTTGATACAAAAAACCTGCAAATGTGATGAGTATTTATTAGAGCTGAAGAACCGATACAATCTGGTTGGAAATATAAATCTAGCTAAAGACGAATTGAAAAGTAGCAAATGAAATTGACATCATTCGATATTAAGTTAGAAAGTAACCGAAAACGAAGTAAAAGAAAAAGAAAGTTAACATTTCTAGACATAATTTTGAATCTCAAAAAAGAAACGATTTTAAATATAATAAATTAATAATTGTTATTTAACTTGAATCATTCGCTTCACAAACAACCTCACCGAATATTTATTACCTAGAAATAAATTCTCTAATTTGATCAAATGATACGAAATTCGGATACAAAAATCCTTCATTAACTGCTGCAACAAAAGAGAAAAAATGTTACTTATTTTCAAATAAAATTTATCAGAAAACTTAATCTACGAAATGATATGATACATATTATCCTTTTATAACCGTTATAGAAGTCTCTTTAAATGCACAGTATCATGCTGATTTGCTGAACGATAAGTAGGACTGTCAGACAGACAGCCACTTTCCAGTGACAGAAGTGATTGTTGGCCAATTAAGTTTATAATTAAGTTTATGGCGAATTATGCAGATGTAATAGGATAGATTGCCTACCTAATCTGAGACTTTAAATATGTGCTTGATTATTTTGTATATAATAGAAGCATCGATTAAATTAGGATAAAATTCTGAAAGGTTTGTTATTAGTGTGTTAATTGTTTGCCTGATAGACTCTGGAAATGGCCAATTTCACAGTAACAACAGCCAAATGCAATGGAGTGTTGGCAAGACAATAATTATAGCTGAACCAGAAAGCTTATAGTCTACACTTAAACATTTCCTACAACAAACAATTAATGTTGTAAAACAAAGTTCTATCTCAAATTTTAAAAAGAGGAGCTTTCACGCGTACAAAATATCTCTAAATTGTAACAGGATGGCAGAAAGACTAAAACACAAGTAGAAAAAAAGGGAGAAAAGGAGACGGTACACACCATCTTTCCATAATCTGCACAGGAGCGGAACACATCGACGACACTGGAGATACAGATATGCATTGACGGAATTCCCTGAACAGTCATCTCTATTAGCTCCCGAGGATAAGTCTGCAAAGTGGACAGAACAAAATACTAAAGAGGAAGAAGAAGAGTATTATATTAGAGACCTATTTGGAGTACATAAGTGGAATTGTTGTATGATTTGTCAGAAATTCAATAGAAATATTCATGATAGAAAATGACAATGTTTCATTAATTATGCTCTATTATAGTTCTAAATTAAAGTAAACTATAAAATATACCTTCAATAGAATAATTATAATAAAAGAGATATAATAATCACGATCAAGTATAAGATTTAAAGAGCTTAGTTACCTGCCAATGCACAACATGACACCGCCCAGGCTCCGATATGAATAAATGATGAATGAAAGTGCAGATAATACTTCTGATCTCACGAAGCTCAGAGATTTCGCAAACGACCTTCTACATAAAGGAAAAACAAGGGGAGGTGATGTTACAGCGTCAACGTTAACACAGCAGGACTGTTGCGTTTGCGAAAGTTTAAGAAAAAAATTAGAAGATATTATTTCCATAAAAAGAATGTTTTTTGTTTTTTAATTTGATAAATAAGCCAACTAACTAAAATGATCAGTGTAATCGGAAATAATTAAATATCATTATCTTAGCAAGACGCAATAATTAGACAGAATTCTAAAATATAAATTATAATTACTAATCTCTTATAAAATTAATTATGCAATAAAATAACTACAGAAAGCATGAAATACACCCACAAAAGATTATTGAACAATAATTATTAAGCAGTCTTACTTAGAAAAATTACTGTACAACAGAAGCTTCCCTTCAAACGATTAAACAGTTTGATAGATAATATTATTTGGAGTTTCATTTCAATAAGAATAGTTTCTTATTGTCAACACAACAATAACAAGAGTATGCACCTAAATTGGCTATATAATAGAATTTTTCCTTCTCCTGAGGTAGCTAAAGTTTTCTAAAGAAGAAGGCCATGTAGACACGTGGAAAGAATAACTACTACCGGAAATGACTGGATAACAAGACAGAGAACCACAATAAAGTCTGCTCGAAGCATTTCCTGATGAAATTGAAATAGACACGATTACCTTTTCTTCGGGAGTGGGGAGGCAGCGCTCCAGCAGAAGTTGTATCACCGCGGCGTCCTGTGTCATGAGCATGGACTTCTTGAGGAGATCACGTTCCTCCAGAGAAGCAAGGGGGCGCTCGCCTACGGTGGTGATGACCTGCTCGGAGATCTTGTGCTCCCACCAGGACCGGCAGGCGATCAGACAGGATTCCATGACCCGGAGGATCATTTCCAACACGGGCGGACATCTGGAACCAAGGAAAGGAGAGTAAGAAGGGGGACTGTAAGAAAACACTGGTATTACAGTGATACTCATAAAAAAATTTTGATGTTATAGGTTTAGATTGGAACCTTGTTAAAGAAAATAAAAAGGAATACAAACTTGGAACCTTTATGTGTCGTATCATTCATTAAAAGTGAGAAAATAAAAAGATTACATCCATAAAATAAACAGCAAAATGTAAAAACTCAATACATCTTCCTCTACAATTGAAGACAAACGACAACAAGCAAGCCAGAACGAGAAAAATGTTTCCGTCGATAGAACATTCAAGTGATTCTAGTGTTCTTTGACTTCCCGAAGCAAATGCTGTATTTAGAAGCAGGAGGTTACATGGATCGTGAACCAACTTGGTGGACTAGCTGTGTTCTGCGCGCCCCCAAATCGGTTGAAAGGAAGGCTGTTTGTGCCAAAGTCTTAGAGCCTTGGACATGCATAAGGAAGACACGGGCAGATCCGGAGAAACGTCCAACTCCATGTAATAAATAGCATTAAGAAGTTGTCCAACAGTTGTCGTTGGAATACAGCAACAATTATTTGACAGTTGACATTCCCCGAAAACAGTTTATATGGTATCAGGCAGGCAGCAGAAGCAAAGAATGTGCGGTTTATATAATATAAGTTATTATGTTGTGGAGAGGAGAGCGCCAATAAATAGTTGTACCCATGTGTGATCGGGAAATGAGGGAAGACTGAACTACTAAACACAGCCATAATTGTAGGTAGACTGGCCTGTTTAGCAGAATTAAAATTAATTATTCCAGAGACCCAAGCAGTTTCATTTAGTATAACCCAGGGGAAATGGAATGTTTTCAACTTTTGCTATTTCTTCGTTTCCTGATTAAATGTTTGAGTAAGTCGAAGGCCAAACCAAGAAAACCAACTAACTAACGCGTGATCCACTTATCCTATAAACTATTAATGAAATGTTTCCCAGCTGACGTGATCATTGCGAAGAACAACTGTGGTTTTAACATGAAGAAACATAGAAGCAATGAAATGTGAAAAGAAAAGAAAAGAAAAAATGTGTAATCTATATGTAGGTAAAGAAATAGGCGTATTTTTCAGTACATATTTTGCTAATTCTCTTTAAAAATTATCTATTTAAAACATTTAATAATCTGTTACATGAGCCCCTGAAAATGTATTATTATAAAATAAATATGATTAGCTAGTTTTTAACATTATCTATATAAACTTACACACCATGTTGGTAGTACAATATAAATTTGCTAGATTATAATTCAATTACAACAACAAATTAAAAGGGAAGATTAATGAATTCCCATTAAAAATAAGTCAATGTTACTTATAGGGCGATTTATAAATACATTAAATTTAACCTTTTTTTAAAGAAACCAAAAGGTATGTGGGACGCATTTTATAAAATAAAATTTAAAAACTTTTCCAGAGCTATTATTAAGACTTTCTGACAAAATTTGAGTTCATTCGACTGCAATTTATTTATAAACTCTCTTTACAAATTATATAAATCTTAATTAAACTTAATAATAGTATTAGAACATTTCAAACTCTCATGACAAAATGTCCACATGTCAAAAAATCCCCTTTTGTAGACTTTTTAAGGCTTATCAAGGCTATGTATGAACCAACATATTCAATATATACAAATTCCATATTAAAGCCGCTAGGTTTCCTAATTTTTCATTAAGTCAAATAAATCCCTATTTTCTAAAAATTTGCCAAGTATATACATAATCGAAAAATACAACAACAAAGATTCCAAACCATAACTACAAACGTCTTTTTTTCAGCAAGAAGTAAAACTACTCTACAGGTAAGAATATCAGACAGTACACCGACTGTTTCTAGAAAACCAGTTTCTAACAATAAACATATAAAACATTAAAATTCCAGCAATAGATTATTCCCGCCAGCAAGAACCAATAAAAAATAATCATTCTTTAGTCATTTTGGATTTCATATATTTAAGAGTAACAATGGTGGCAATCAAAATCCGACCAAATGTATATCTATATCTTATTAATGGTGTTGATTTTATCAGGGCTTGAAATAAAAGTAAAATAACGGCAGAAACCAATTTCATGCCGGACATATAAATCAGCTTGCAATTTGTGACGTTTTATTAGGTTATATTGCATCTGAAATCGTCAGCCCTAACAACAGTAAACACACTTTTCATCTATTAAAATTAAAAAGTTATTAACTTAACGACTCAATTATCCAATACACCTTTTCGTTATATTCTTTGTAATATATATATATCAAAATTTATCAATAATAAACAGTTCAAAATATATGAAGTGTTTAGTTTGAATCAGACTAAAGATAAGGACGAAATGATGATGCAAATCAAAAAAGATATCGCCGCATCTCATTTATTGAAGCATAAACTCATTTTAAAAAAATGTCTTTAATACCTTTTTAATTGGCCATTAAAAAAAACTCTTTCTACATTAAAATTTTGCTATATAAGGAAGTAATATTCTGTTTAAAAATTATGACATGCACCAAATTAACCTATCAAAGAAAAAGAAACGAATTCTAGCAATATGATAGGCTAAGAAAATTTCCGAGAAAATGTGGGATATACCAAATATAAGACATAGCGCAAGTTTACACAGAAATGTGTATATAGGTAAAATCATAAGTAAATATCCCACAAAGCATAAATTAAGCAACCTTGTCTTTAAAGTTATAAAGTCCCGAACTCTGCAGAATGGAGAACAGCAGCACATTTCTCAATACAACAATGTGTCCATCCCGCGAAAGTCTACCAACCCCCTTTGCAATTTTTCTGATGACCCATTTCTGTATGATAATAGCCATCCTGGGAATACCCGCCAATGTGTTTGCATTGCTCGTACTACGGCGAGACCCTTCAAAGACCACAACTCGCTTCCTGCTAATGGTTCTTGCGGTTGAAGATCTTCTATTGATTTTTCTCTATGTTGTGTACTATGTCGCCCCTAACTACATCTATTTCCACAACTTCAAGTTCTTACTTTACATCAAACTATTCGACTCTGTGACTCACTTCTTCACCAATTGGATAAAAATGACCGAGATTTATACGGTGCTACTGGTCACCCTGGACCGCTTCATAGCCATACACTATCCCCTTAAGGCTGTCTCCCTGTGTCGTGTGAGCAATGCTCGCAGGGCGCTCATCACCATAGCCGCCGTCTCCTTCCTGGTCAAACTCCCAAACGAGATCATCAACGCCAACAAGATGGTATGGCGGGAAGAGTGCAACGACTACCTACCCGATTCCTACTTCATCGACAAAAGCTGGTACAAAATGGCGATGCTTATCAACAAGAATATTGTCGACCAAATTTTAGCCTACATAATTCCGTCAATTATCCTGATTGTGTTTAACACGCTCCTTATCATCCGAATTCGAAAGGCGGACAGCGAACGCCAAGGCCTCGAGGAGACAAAGGCCTGTGTATCCCGGGAACCAACCACTTACTCCTCCCATGGAAACAGCCACGTAGAAAAAAGTTCATCACGGGTGAGCCAGCGACGCAATATCACAATCACCCTCATTTGTGTGATCACAATCTTTCTGATCTGTGAGACCCCCACCACACTCATATACATCATTAATATAATCCGTATTTGCACCAAAGTCGACAAGTTCGCCACGGAAATACTCGCCAACTTGTATTGCTTCTCCCTGATTCTCATGTTTGTCAACTGCGCCAGCAACTTCTTTGTCTATGTGCTTATCGGGCGCAAGTTTCGCAATCTCTTTCTTCGGCTATTCTGTCGACAGAGTCCTTGCTGCTTCCCACCCGAACAGCGACAGAGTAACTTTAGCCGGTGGGACAAGACGACGGCAAACTACGAGACCGGATACCAGCGCTCGGTGTTTCAGATGAAGACAACTCGACCCGAGGTTAACGGGAGCCAGGGAACCACCCAACCTCGTCCATCGAATAACGACAAGTTGTCGCCTCAGGACTGCAACTCTTCGGGCATAACAGAGTGCTATCTTAGCACCGTTTGAGGGCTCGACTGGTTTTGGTTTTTTGTCAAAAGCAACTTGATTATTTTGTGTTTAAATTGACTTTATTCACTAGGCGTTTTTTCCGGGGAAAGTATAATAACTAGCTGTAATGTGGTGCACCGTAATTCTGTCTTTGTAAAATGTTGTCTTGAGTAATTGGTCTGTAACACACTTCATTTAAACAAAATAAATAAATAAAAGATTACACACATTTTGTTTTCATATTCTTTTGTGAATATTAATTTGTATATAATATTGTGATTCCAGATTATATATTTTATTGTATTCATTTAGTAAGATATTATATAACGTATGTCTCATGTTAACATTTCTGTCTTAAACAATCTTATTGTGTTCTAACATTTGAGATCTGATTGTCAAACACTCACACGATCATATCCATCAAAAGCTCCATCTAGATCCATAATAATAAATTAGTCCTTATATTCATACAACGGAAACACTGTACATATTCCAAGTATTGCAACTGTATTGTCACAATGTATAATTAACTGAGAATACCCAAAGATTTGATCAGTATTTATTTTATACGAAAAATGCTGTTTGCTTTATCTCCTTGTTAACAGCAGAGAAATTAAAATGTAATGCTGCCCTAATAGTGTCGCCCTGTATTATTGTTGACTGTCTGTTGTGTATTTACTATTATATTGTAATGTAACAAAGAAATTACATGTTTTAAAACTCAATTTTAATTAATTAAATAAAATTTATGTAAATACATTCCTATTTTCTTATCCTTTTCCTATATAATATGTAAGTGATGACATACAAATGATTATCATCCAATAATGATATCACAGTATAAATATCTGCGTACAGGCTGCTTCATTAAAACAAAAAATATAAAAACCCAAGAAAAACACATTGCCACATTGCCGTTGCTATGAATTTACCAATATTTAAAAAAAAAATTAATCAATTTGTAAGACAAGTCCTTAAATAATATATCATGAAATATGAGAAAACAGCAGTCTTGATAATTTTAAATCTACAATTAATTAAAAGTTAAATAATTATTTAGAACACGTAAACAAATTTAAAGTAAAATTGAAAAAAATAACAAACAGATTAAATTATATTAGCTTCTTTACAAGTTTTTATATATTATTTAAATAATATTCTAGATTAGAAGAATATTAAATCACCACAAGAAGGCAAACAAATATTATCTAAATCAATAAAATAAACTTTTGACAAAAAGATCTACTTCTACTAATCATACATAACTTCAAAACGACATAAAGGAAATTAAATGACTTGCCTTAAGCCTCCAATTTATTTCCAACCCGAATTAAAATCAAGAACCTCGACAAAGAATATGGATTATTGATTAAGGCCAGTCAACAAATTAAAGACATAAATAATCACCAAAAAGATGAAAAATTAGATAACAATTACGAAGAAGTTCATATCGATTTATTATTCTATAAAACGATTTTATAAATACACATTTTGTCAAAATTCATCAAATATTGTGAGCAATTTGATGTGTTTTTCCAAAAAGACATCTAAACAAATTATAGTAAAAAAAAAAACTGAAAAAAAATATAAAAAGCAAATAATTGCATAACAAAAATACGCAGAAAATCAGACCAATGAAATTAAACTCAGATTGCTAATCTATCATTTGAAATACGCCTGCAATGACACCATATTTATAAATTTATAATAACTGTCTCAGAAAGGATTTATATTATATTATAATCTAGACATTAAAAATCTCTACTTCCATATTTTAATGATACAGGGGGAATATTTAAACAGTCTATTATTATATAAATAAATATAATAATTCACATAAATAAGAGTAACACTTTACAGTGCAGATCATTATACTATTCGATAGATTTTAATGTTAAATTAATTCATAATATACAAAGAGCTATTTGTAATTATAAGTAAAAACGTCTTCAATACTTAATCCTAAAAATTATCGAAAAAACGATTTTATACAATTTCCAGGTGATCAAAATTTTTTATAGAGCATTATATAAATAACAAAAGACACATTCGCATATAAAAATTTGTAGTAAAAATTATATGAAATTGAAGAAAAGAGTAAAGGTATGTTATTATATATTAAATACGGTGATCTACATGTCTAGATAATAGCGCAAAAAATAATAGCAACTAAAATTATCCATTTGCCAGAATGACTCTAAATGGCAGATAGCATATTATAAACCAGGTAATTATTCCTTTCTGGATAATTGCATTTCACTAGATAAAATGTTCACTATAAAGAGATATCTACTGTAGGCGATCTATACATAATTAGACAATTCTTAAATTAACCAAAAAGTTTTATTCAAACCTTCAAGAATGAGATAATTATGAATGGATTATATTCTATTGAATGTGGCTTGAATTCTTTATACATGAATTTTGTTAATGTGTATGTTATATATAACATATTTACAAGTTATAAGTTAGATAATTCTTTATCTAATAAAAACTGAAAATTAAAGCGATACATTGTTAATGACACAACAGATGATATATAATATTTTCTATTAGGAAATACGCAAAAAGCAACATTTGCAAAGGCCACGCCCCAAATCCACGCACTTTTGATAACTAAAGATATGCCGAAGAAATTATTTCGGGTTTGATCAGAAAATAAATCTAATTAGTGTTTTCTATAAACAGAGATGAGATATAACTTAATTCTAATTCAACACAAAACAATAAAACAATGGGAGGATTTAATTTACATTGTGCACAATTGCTTAGTGACGATAGCGGACTTGGCGCAGTACACTCTATATCCACTCTTTTCAAAGCAGGATATAATTAAACTCCTTTCTCGTGAATTATAACTTGAATAATACGAGGAACAGGGAAAGAAAGGGTGCGAAGGGGGGAGGAGTTCATAACGGATAAATTGTTTCTTGGAAAAAGCTCGTTTTTTCAATTGATTGCAGGACATAAAAGTCGATTATTCCGTCGACAAACTGTGCAAATTCAAACCCCAGAAAATAAAATATTATAGTTTTTTGCGTGATGATAGTACTCGTGGAAAACTAGCTTTCTCTTTTAAGCTATCTAATTTATCTAAGCTATTTAAGTTATCTAATATTACCCCGATAAAGACATACTTATTTCCTTACAGAACAGTTTTTTCAACTTCAAAATCAATAGACTGAATCCAAGTTACAATTATTTAAAACAATTCCAAACGACAGCTGATTATACCTAATTAAAAATATGCATTCCCATCTTATTCTGAAACTACAACAATATAATATGCAACAAAATCCTGTCCAAAATTTTATCGCTACACTTTAGAAACTAATAAAAATAAAATGACAGAACGAATACAAGTCGTGTTTCTTCATGGTAACAAAGGAATAGAAATGTAAAGAAAAATTAATGAAAGCAATTAAAAAAAGCGTCAAAAATAGATAATAAAGAAATATAAGTATTGAAATAATTTTTAATGTAACACAACCAAAATTGTGTGTTCTCAGGATAGCTTATTTTGAGATTGAACGACTTTCTTCCATTCTTTTATCAGAGTATGACTTGGTGATGTGTTTTCCTAGCAACATGACATGAATTTGGAATGTCCAATTGAAGAAGTCATATTTTCAGAGTACAACAACCATTTTAAATAATACTTTTAATGCCAAACAATTTTGTTTTTAGGAACAATATTGCAGAAAAAAAATAACAGTAGCGTTTGCGTGTGTTTATCAAATTGTTTCTAATGGTTATGCTTTCATTGATTGAGATGGACTTTTGTATGTGCCTGGTTTTATATAAATCATGCAATATAATGGAATATTGTTTTCTTCTGACTATGTGTTTAGGTAATTTGCTTGATCCTTATAATAGACTTGTGTGAAAATATGTTTTTTTATTCAGGTTAGAATATTTTAATAAAATTGGTGGCTGTATAAATTAATTTGTAAAATTAATTAGTAGATACATTAGAAGTATGGGGTGTAAATCAGTGTGTTGTCCCAATTTTAAACTGTAAATTGAGTAAATTTCACTTCCCCGATTTGGAGGAGTGTAGTTTTTAAATAAAATTGTAAATAAAAAGTTTAAAAGTTATCAAATTTTGAAGTACATCAGAGAGGCAATTAAAAAGTAAGTAATAATTTTTATAATAATATTGTTTACTTTAATGAATTTTATTTGTATTAGCTGTAGATGTAATTTTACACTACACCATTTGTTATCTTTTTTGTATTCAACTTTGTTTGTATTTGTAGTTTGTTTAACAATTATTGTTTCGATATTAATAGGACTGAATTTAGACTGCAATATTTGCTCCATCTATCAAACATTATTCTATCAAGAGACTGTCTTAATTAAATTCCCTTCTATTGTATTTATACTTGTATCTTTACCCTCTCCGACGCGTCAGATAAATAATGTCTGGAATATCTTGCAACTCACCTGTACACCCTGGGGTCAACACCCATCAAAACCGTCTCCACAGGATCCAGAATGATCTCCTCCTCCGTCCAGGACTTCTTCTTCGACGACAGGCTGGCCAGAAAATCCCCCGATCCAGATTTCTCTTTGTGAAGAATATTCACAGTCATCACCTCCAGTCTGAAGAAAAGGTGGATAGCCATTATTGACCAGACGTCGGCCAAGTTAACCAATTCCTCCACCGAAGTGACTTACTTCCTGGGCATGACTAGATGCAGTCTCAGCCAGAGGTCTCGACACGCTACACTGACCTTACGACCGACAATCGGGACGAGGGGTGGTTTGGACTGGCGATCGAGCAAGGCGGGAAGATGGCGAATCAGTGGCTCACAATAAGGGATGAGATTCTCTGGCTGTTGGTCTGTCGACAGCAAGGCAGAGAGCAGAGATAGCAGTTGGCCTTCAGTGTCTTCAGCGATGTTTGCAAATGCTGCAAATTCGATAGGAATAATGATACATAAAATACGAGTGTAATAATGACGTCCATCAGGGCAAAACAAGACGATGTTTTCTAAGGATATCTTTTTACGTATAAAGAAACAAACCATGTTTACTTCTAAAATGTTGAAAGAATAGTTTGATTAGGTATATAAATCAAACAGACTCGTTAATAAAGAGTATACAAGGCGGAAGATTCTTTCTTAAAGATACGTCTGAAGATATTCAAACTCTTTCATTAAGGAATAATTTCTTCTTTGTATGTTGTTTAGTTTGCAAATTAAGTCATTTTTGCAGTCATTTCTGTCTAGTTCATTAATTCAAATAACTAATTGGGTTCTAATAGAATTATTATTCTTTTTTAATACGTCTTTGCATATACGTAAACAATATAGCGTTACATTCGATTTGAAATCAACTAAAATGTTATGAGAGTATATATAAATTACAATTTTCACTATATTAATTTAATTTAGATACAGCGTCTCCAAAAAATTACAAAACCACATTAGAAAACACCTTTAAAATTGATGTCACACAAGCTACCATCCACACTTTTACACATATTTTAATTGTCTAGACATACAAATTGAAGTAGAAATGCAGATTTTTCAAACATTTTTCTGTGCATACCAGTCTATTATACGAAGATTTGATGCCCGTATATAGATTTAAATAGACTATAATTTTAACAGACTTTGCGAAATTTTCATATTAATGCATTTGAAACTCACTAGGTATATTTTTGTAAGTAATTATTGTGTACATTGTTTTCTATTTAATATTATAAATTAGAGAACGTAATATTTTAAAATTTGGTAACGTTTTTTCTGGGACATCCCTAAAAATTTCATTTCTAGATTTTTAAAAATGAAAATTATTTAGAATATCGGAAATAACTCCAACTATCAGATTCTAACACAACCAACCCCACTTATGCGCAGCTCATTCCCATGCGAAATAAAGCTGACTATCTCTAAATTCACAGTGATATATAAAATATATTTTTAAAGTAAACAGAAAAACTGGTCTCCTGTTATATCTAATATACTTTATCGGTCCACTGAAAATAAAGACGAATGTTTTAAGACATTTTGTTTGTGAATACGATGTTTTAATGATAAATAGTATTTACAAAACATAGAAAATAAAAAAGATAAACCAAATCTGTAAAGAGTATTGAAATATATAAATACTGATTTCGAAGTTATTACATTTTTTCTAAAAATCTGTCTTTTTTGATATGCAAGCGTTAAACGAATATTGGTAGCCAAATTAACTCTATTGTGACTTGTGGACTTGTGCTTTATGAAAAAGGCCCCTGGTTGGTTATTTTGTGAAAAATATTAAACAAGACTGACTGCCAAGAAAATAAAGATTAAATAATTGTGGGAATACCCTTAAGGCTTGTTGTATCAACTAAAGACTATGATGTGGATTTATAGTATTTCGCTTCAGGGAGACATTTGTTGGACATATTATTCACACATCGTAAAAACAAGGTAGACTACCTACCACCTTAACGCGACATGTGACGCTCAATTAAGCCGAACAAAAACGTTTCAGCAGTCGGTTGACATACACAAAAAAAGACATTCATCTTACTCTGATAGAAAGAATTAGCTAGGTGTGTTGGAAAATTCAGAATATACCTACCTATTCCTGAACAAAAGATTAGAATCAGCGGGCTGGATTTAATTAGATAGCATGACGGATTATAATATATTTTTTAATTACTAGCATAGCCTGGAGGTAATCTGTTGAGTATAAAATACAGAAGAATATATTATAATAACAGACATTAATTAGCGGCAAATTGCATTTGAAATATAACACACGATTATATCAGTTCATATTCTGTAACTTTTCAAAAAATCGAAAAACAAATTGGTGAACTGTGGAACAACAAGTAGATTTTTTTTTAAATTTGTTTGAAGTGAAAAAAATATTTATTTTAGATTTAATTATGTTTGCATGTTATAGTAAAGTGAAAGCGAAAAATACAACACTTAATACGAAATCTTTAAATTTCTTTCTTACCCAAATGATAACAAAACAAAATAATTACCCTAACTTTAAACAGAAACTAAAGTATTTGCCTTCGTTGGCAAGAATTAAAAAGTATTAATTTGTTAGTATGATATTTGAAATATCTAGAATACACTGAATGGTTTCAAAAGGTTAGTTACAATGGACAATTGGACAAATCACATAATTTGATACTGAATAATCTATTGCTACTGTTGATTTATAGAAACAAAAAACGTTTTTAATGCATTGATGTTTCAATTAAATAAGTCAAACGATGAAAGTTCGCCAGCAGAGCATGCGACACTGAGCATTTCAACAGATCCACCGCAAATGGCTTTCTCGGACTCATGCTTTTTTCGTTATAACTATTTCATTTATCATTGGAATTCTATTTTTGAATACTGTTTTCTTTTTCATTTCTGTATTTTCGACTTTCGCTACTTATTTTTAATGGAAAAAAATGTTAAAGTGTTTATGAAAGTGAATTCAGTATACCCTCAAAACTGTTTTGAATCACTTAAAATACTAAGTAATGGGCACTCTTAACATCGCAAGAATATAATTAAAATCAGTATAATTCTTTGAAATAGCAAAATAATGGAAGGGAATTTTGTTATCGTGTGAATTTTCCAATTAGACAATAAAGTAAAACAAAATATAAATTTTTTTAAATACAATTAAAATGGTGTCGACGGATTTTAATAGCATATTGAATGTCAACCTTTTTAGTGAGCAAGCGTTAGAAATACATGCAGTGATAAACATATAAGATAATGAAACAAGAGTAATATATAGGAATTATACTCAGATAATATTACTTCGTATCTGTACTGAACATTTTGAATTCTAATATTATTATTGTTAACCAACTTTTTCAACAAATAGAAGTTACTAATTTGATAAAATTAAACACACCTAATTAACGAACGGAGTTACACCATTAATTGTTAATATTAATTACCACTATTATTCTAGAATTACAATAAATGTCTAGATAAATAAAATTTAAAAAAAATTAAAACTATGACATAAATATAGTACACATAAATCACAATTTTATAATCGTGACAGTTTTAACTGAAGTCTACTATTGATCATACAAATTCAAAAAAACTGTTTAATTGGATTTTAAAGACACGGATAAGGTGTTTGTCTTAAAGTCTTACTCGAGATGGAAGTGACGAGCGAGTCAGCGAAAGAGAATGAGTGGAGACGCACACACTTTCCTTCACATGTTAATTACAGAAATCAAACAAAGTTGACAAAGTCAACAGATAGCAAACAGACAAGACAACACTGGGACTTCGGTTTGGGCAACATGTTTGCTCGCTGGATTCGATTGTCAAGCTATATAGCCTGATGGGATGATTCAATGTCCTTCAAATAACTACCAAGTAGTCTCCATCTGTCTCAATTCACAGATAATGGAGGAGGTGTATGTGTGCCAGCCACCAGATCCTCTTAATCATAATGAGAGTTTTAACACTTTTCAGTTAAGTAGGAAGAAATCATCCCTGTTGAACTACTTTTGTGGAGTGAGCCAATTAAATTATTTACACAAATAGTTATGCAAACAGAACCAGGTGGTCAGAATACCGATCGCATAATAATATAAAGCCAGGAATAATATTGTCTTGTATATAATATTGTAAACAAATAAAATATTTGACCTAAGTTCTACAACTATGTTTATATATATTTAATTATTTATATCATATCTGAAAATAGAAGAGGTTTAGAAAACTTTTCATGCATATACTGACATAAAATTGTCAATTTAAGACGATTTTTCAAAGTAATTTGTCATTCTAGATGTTGAAATAAATATAAAAAGGGTTTTCCATAAAATGAAAAACTTTGAAACATCGTTATTTACCTAAATATAAACACAATTCTAATAAGCAAAAGGCATTTTTAAAATCATTTCTTTTATACAAAAATAATATGGTAATTGGCACCACTGTAATTAGGACCAATTTAAAAAGGCTGTACAGTTAATTAGACAGGTACACCACCCACCTATATAGAGCTCTTTGGACGAAGGCAGACGATGTTTTCCTATCTCAATCCCGGAGGTAGTGCACGATGGAGACTTCTCTCTTCCTCTTACCGCGCCCCAAGGATCATCCTGGAGTAATTCGTCTTGCATCATATATTCCCCAAGAACCAGATGGGGTAGATGGTCAGTTACAAGACTGTGAGATAGAGATTATGAAAATCAGCTGTCATGAATCTATTTTTTCAGTTTGTAAATATCATAAATTTTCAAATACGTAACAATTATATATTTGTATTTTTAAAAAGCCAACATATTCTTCAACGTTTATTGAAAATGTTCTGCTTAATTTAAATTAAAAGTCCAAAACTATTAAAAAGCTAATTGCCAATGTAGACTATAGAAAACCATATTGACCAAATTGAAGTAGAGATCAAAAAACATTTTTGATAACAAACAATTAGAGTAAATTATGATTAAGTTATTGATTTATCAGCACAGATTATAAGTGTACATGTTTTGTATTGGTTAAGAAAGATTTATTGTCTAAAATAGACAATTGACGTTAAGTTCTAAAAAGGACAATGTGGTCTGGGCGACACTTTTTTTAAATGGAATTTTATTTATAACATGTCTATATGATGGGAAATATTTGCGGAATTACGTTTGTTTGTGGATCGATAAAAATATACGAAAATCAGAAATAGTAATTAATCTCTCTTAAGAAATGTATCATGGCGCCGTCACCGCCTTTTTCTTTAACGGCGGTACCTTCTTACAGTTCAAAGAGTATTGATTTTAACTAATTCATTGTTTTTGCGACAACGTCAAAATGCAGGAAAACGTCAGAAAATCAATATTGTGCACTACCCAACCTTTGGTATTTCAATAAACATTATCAGGAAATGTTACAAATAAAAGCATTTCCCAAAAGCTAAAAATTAATATGGATGTTTTAAGCTTCGTGTTAAAATGGTTAACATATCCAATTTCGCATTATTTTATTCTTCAAATGATTAGCACTCAAATAAGAAGAATTAATCGTCACAACAGTAACTACCTTTTGTTACAAATTATTTCAAAAAAGGTACACTTTTTCATTCCTATATATAAAATAATAATAACTTTTCAATCAATAAAAACAAATTCAGTACAGAAACCAAATTATGTTATTTCCAGCCGCTGATGTATTCTGCAGATAATGATATGTATCTTATTTTGCTTATCGCTACCTATAGTTAAAGAAAGAAAAACCATCTTCAATTTTCTTAAATTCTTATTATATCAACAATGAGCACTTATAAGGCGGTCGCTTATTTGGAGAGACAATTTCTGTTCATCATCTCTTTAATTTAATAAAATATTCCACAATAAGCTACCTACGCGTAATAGAATAAAGTTTTAGTAATGACAAAAATTTACCGGAGTAGCGTTGGATAAAGACAGCGATACTCAGTCAGGTGACGTCTGGCGTATCGGACCAGATAGCTTACTGGAATTTGTGACCAGATTCTGGAAGAGTACTTGACAATGTGACGATTCTGACGAGCTGATTTGAGAAAGAGTGCGAGACAGATATATAGATTAAAGTTGAAGAAGAAGAAACGAACAATAAAAAAAATCTAAAACTGTTGAGGCTGAATATTCACTGAAAGGAAATGTTTTGAAATAATAAAATAGAATAATAAAACAAAATAAGAAAAAGTAATTGATTAAACATTTTACCATTTTAAAATCAATGTATAAGTTCCGTCAAAACTGGGGTTGGTTCAGCCTCAAAACAAGGCAGTTGCTTGAACATTTCTATTTTCATGCAAAAACGAAGATTTTTTTTATTTTAATAGGCTTAAAACATGTTCCGGGAAAAGAGACAATGCCTTGCTAGTTACATGACAGTTTCGACAAACAATACACACATGCCTATCTGCTAAGTAAACTAATTATACTAGCGGATGATAAATAAGCACGCATGCCTCATCGTCCAATTGTAACAATTTTGCAACTGGATTCTCGTATTTATTGTCGCTGGTTTGCACGCCTTCCAGTTTAACGCGCATGTGTAGTACACCTTATCGCTAGCTCTCTCCAGAACCCACCCTTTTCTTTGCTTATACTCAAAGGGCTCTATAGAAGATGCTGCCTTGTTTAGTTATATAAGAGACAGCCGAAGTGGAAACGGAGAAATAATTAACTCGAACGATAAATATATTATCCTCCTTTAGATTATTGTTTTTGTCTTCTGTGGGGAAGAAAGAAAGGGATACTGATAATTTGACTGGAAAGGGATGTAATTAATAACAGCTTTGATGGGTAAGCTATGTCTTTCGAATTTGTTTCCTTCAATAGACAGTAAAGGCCTCCAGGCAAACATTTCAAATAGAAATCATGTCGTAAAACATAACATTGTATTTTTTTGAGCAGTTGTTAACGGTAGTTATTATACTCACTAATGTCCGGCTGCTGTGCAAGACGCAGATCATAGTAGTAGAGGAGGTAGTACAGCAGCAACAGCTGTGGAGTGAGATCAAGATTATCCTCTATTGACAAGGAGGATGCCCGATTGCCACAGGTCACCATCTCGGAGGAAATCGCCGGGATCAGACTATCCTCCAATCTAGATACACTGGAAGGTTTACAGACACTGTCGGCGATACTGTCTGTGCATGAGCTGCTAGCGGGTGCGCAGAAGAAGGCGATACCGGCACGGTCCCTGCTGAAGGCGCGAATCACTTCGGCCTCTGTTTGAGTGTGATATTATGAATTGGCTTAATATATAACAACAAAATATGAAGGAAACAATATCTGAACACTGCTCACAAGTTTGAGGTTAGCAAATGCTTCTATTTCATGATAGCTGCAGATATGTGCTATAAAGGTTAAATCGATATAGCACAAACGCAAGACGATGTTAACGAAAAGAATAAATACCAAATATCGAACGTTTAAAATAGCAACGTATCATGGGGGGCGGCGATTCAACCCCCCAAGCTATTCGAAATTTTGCAAAAATGGCTATTTACAAAATATGTAAATCACTCAATATCTTATATTATGTGATAAATATAGGGATTTTTTTTGACATTGTTTTATAAATAAATCAATAAAACATTTTCTTGGATTTTTCCTATTTTTAGAACATTATCTACATCTTGGACTATCATTATGACAAAATATATTATGCACTTAACACTATATGAACACCATATACGAAAGGGGGCCGAATCGCCCCCAGTAAGTGAAAACACAAAAAAGCCCGGTAAAAAAACGAACTAAATAATGTTATAACTATTATTTTTGTTAAAAATCACAGCAATAAAATGTCATTGCGGACGACCCTTCTGTTAATGCCACAATAAAACATATCGATCGAAATCCCAAACACTCTAAACTATATGCAAAATATCTCAAACTTTAACGCTAATCCGTTAAATTGAACCGTTTACATTGAAAACAAACACAAGGAGAATCCTTTAGCTACCTAAAAAGTAACCTCGGAGTGTATTCTGCCCACAACATACCTGTTAAATTGAGCGGAAAGGCATAACCATAATTACGTTCTCTTTCTCTATACACAATCAAATCTTCTTTGGTCAAAGAAATCAATGACTGGCTAACCGAGTCAACTACACTTTGCATTTCTTTCAGAATTAATTATATGCTAGTTGTATTATAGACAATTAAATTAATGGTCATTCAAGTCTACAAAAAGAAATAGCTAATTTTCTCCTCAAACATCAAAGGTATTTCGAAAAGTAAGCAACTAAACTTAGTTGAAAACTTTTTGAGTATTAGATATAAGTAAATATGTCATCACATATGACAAAAAACAAAATACA
Organism: Vannuccia rotundouncinata; assembly: GCA_034780395.1. NCBI lineage: Eukaryota > Metazoa > Platyhelminthes > Proseriata > Coelogynoporidae > Vannuccia > Vannuccia rotundouncinata. Next base: position 14,883 of record JAUZNC010000020.1, on the reverse strand, counting down.
TTAATTTGTTAAACTATTCTATATGTATTAAATGAACTGTGGATGATAAATACATGCGAACATTTCGAGCGTATAAACAATCACAAAATAATCAACATAGCTAAACGACTACAGAGAAAACTTTATATCAGTCTACAAAAATGACGAAATAGTTTCAAAAGTCGACATGATCAAAATCGTGTAAGATTCAGATTACTGCAAATCTACAATTAAGTAATTCATGTTACATGAAAGGATAAAGTGGAGGAGGACAGATCAAAAGCCTGACAGATGAAATGCTTCTAACTTCCAACTTACAAGGATGTACGCAGAAAGTTGATTCTATTCTTGAATAGCATGTAGAAAAATTGTTACATTAATTTACTTTAACCGTTGAAATAAAAAGGTGAAGCAGATAATATGAACATGCGTGAACAATAGCGACTAAAATAGATTGAGATGAGCCTAGTGACGCCCGAGAAATGTAATTCTAAGCATTTTAATAAAACCATAGGTGCAGATTTACAATTAAGAATATATTCCTGACCTAAATTTTAACATAACTATCTAAGAGGAAGATGGATGTAGTATTACACAATTTGTTAATTGTTGCAAACCAGTAATTATCATCTTTTATATTCTATATTTAGTAAACAATAATCATGATGGGTGCAGTCAAAGAGTACTTGCCTGAAATCGGTTCGTTCGTAAGTCCTAAACGCTCATGCGGAACCAAAATAGTCTTAACATAGGAATCGATAAGGTCTGGAAGGAGAGGGTGTAGCGGACGCACGCTGTTGCACAGCTGATGGTAGATCCAGTCCTGAGGGGAGTAAAAGTAGTAAGGGAGTCGGTCATTAGGTCAACCGTTCGGTATTCGAAACTATTGTTAGCTGTATTTATCTTTAATTGCTTTGAGATTGATTAAATATCTTTTTTATTTTAACTTATTTTGCTTTTTTCTTTAATTTTCGGAAATGAATTACTGATTATTCACGTTAAAAGAAGAAAATCTCAAAATTTGATATATTATATTCTGATTTCATTATTATAATAATCACTTTAAAATAATAAACAAATAAATTAACTAGAATTCGACAACTGAAAGTAGCTAAATAAAGGATAGATTTCATCAAAACTTTAATTGAGTCAGTGAGAAGATGAAGTTTTCCAGAAGTGATAATTATTATTATTGAATCGTAATCAGAAAGTGTTTACGACAGTCAACATGCCTCGAAATAGCTAAACATCAAAGAAATTACAACACAAGCTTTTTTCAAGTTGTTCGCAATTATAAGTCTATAACCCAAAGCCTATAAAGTATATAAAAGCAGACATTTCCGTTATTTTAGCTGAATTTACATGAAAATGTAGATTTTTATGAAAATAAACAAAATATAGCTAATTACAAATATATTTTCTCATTAGTAAATTACGTTACATATTATCATTTTGATTATCTAAGTATTCTCCTCCTATAAGAAGCAAAATGATATCTATAGGACATAATATGTACTATCCAGAATAGATATTTGAATATCAATCTGTTCATACTGAAATTTTAGTTACAAAATAGGCTAAACATACAAATTATATATTTTTAAATGTATTTTGAAAGCAATCATTATGATGTATGCACCTAATTTTGGATCTAATGTGCAGAGAATACTTATAATATAATATATTATAATCAACATGATATGCAACCTAGAAAATAACGAGAAAATAGAAAGTAATATAGGTTTTTTAAATGTACATTGTCACGCTAATTCAGACAAAATGACAGAAATGTCTATACTTCTATAATAGCATAACAATAATTTGACAATGACAAAATATCCGTATCGAATACCGTTAAAAATCATGTGTTGCAATTTGTTTGGTGTTAAACTCATTCTCTTTTTAAAGTAATACAACCTACTCCAAAAAAAAGTTTGGAAACCTAGAAGTAACATAATTAAAAACAGTTTATAATGTCACCTTAATTTGGACCTTGTTCTTGGTGAATGATCTAGTTTTTAGGAGTTGGAGAACACAATGAATCGGCAGATGACCGCCAAGATTCTTATTCAGATTTTTGGTGACTGGAACCCGAGCTGCCTGATTCGTGATTACCTTAAATATTAAAAATGGAGCAAAATGTAGATAGATGCGTAAACAAATTCAGAGCAGAACCTGATAAAACCAGTTTATCGGTTAGCTCTGATATTTGTCAACGATAAAGGTGTCTCATAACTGAATGAAAGTTAAAACTGTTTCGCAGACAAACTACAAAACATCAATTCAATAATCAGTTTTAATTAGATTTAAAGTTAATTCTACAAATCCAGTTCTCATTTATCTGCATTAAACAAGAAATCAAATCTCGGTCGAACTTCCTTAAATAAGCAAGTTGCTAATCAAAAAAAAAGAAACGGTTATGACCCCGAAGAAATAAATCAGACACATTTGACTTCAATTAACGAAGGAAAACGTGATTTTTTCGAACTTCTTTTTTGTTCAAAAGTAAGAATTAAAAAGATTTCGTTTATTTATTATTATCAAGATGTCATTCCATAAGGAAAAAACAGGAAAATAAACAGAAATTATCGCAACAATAAAACGTAACAATTGCAAAAGAAAATGCCTCCTGTGCGACAAAATCAACTAAAATCAGCTTGATTCCAATCAATAGTTGAAAGGTGACTGATATGATGCCTTGATGCCCAGCCGTCTTGACTGAGAGCTACAGAATCACAAATATCTTGAAATAGTCTCACAAAGAATGTCAATCAACTGCGGTAAAAGTAAAAAGAGTGTTGATTTGTTGATTTCCGGCTGGTATCAGTAGGCCAGGAGAGGTTGGGGATGTAGAGCAGTTTGTCCTTTAGAATAGGAATCTTGGGTGTGTTACCTACCAGTATTGAGAAACTATTGTATAACCATGCATAACTTACAAGACGAGAAGAACTCACTGTGTATTTATTATAATATTATGGAGATGCATAAAGACAATTTTATTCAATTTATTAGACTGCCATTCAGCAAATAAACGTCAAAGGTTATTCAGTTTTGCATTGCTACTCATTGTGGTAGTGTGGTTGACAAATTGGGTGAGACAGGTTAAACATTATTTTGTACCCAGAAATGAAGAAATAGGTGTGAATAAAAATCAAATATAATTTATTCGGTAAATTCTTTTAAATGTATGTTTATAAATCAATATTGTTTGAGGGCATATCTATGATAAATATTATATAAAAAAACAATATTTGCTACGAAATATAATCTTAGTTATTTGATTTTGTGAGAAATAATGATTATAACTTTGGCGGCGTTAGCCACCGCAGCTTTAATCATAATTTCCCGAAAAATAAGATATCTACTGTTATTGTGAATTTTTAAGATATTGAATATTATTGAATAAATATTAATATAATATTGTTGCTGCTTTTAGTAAGTCAATCATGACAAGCTTTTTGAATTTCAGTAACATACCAGGAGGAATGATTAGTGGTGTCGAAGATCTACATTTTATTTCGAATGAATCCTCAACTAGATACCTGAAAGAGCTGGAGGACGCATTCATTAGCGATTTAAATGGAAATGGACTTACTCCCAGAACTTAATGAACAGTTACAAGAGCTAGATGCCATTGAAGCAAATGCGAAGCCAAAATCCACATTTAATCAAACAAATCAACATGTAAATAAGTTCAATCATTTTTCAGATGCAGGACTACAGCCAGATTTTGAAAGAGTTCCCAACAGATATTTGAATGACTATTTAAAATTATTTTACTGCAAAATCAGAAAGAGTGACGGTACTTTTTTTACACCATCAAGTCTAATTTGCTTTCGAGCATCTATTCATCGTCACCTAACATCTCACGTGATAAATAGAAAAATTTACATTCTACATGGGGATGATTTTAAACGTGCTTTTGGAATATTGCATTATTGGCGTAAACATGCTACACAAAAATGTTCAAGCCTCATTGTCATCTAAGAAATTCAGTGATTTGAAGCAGACAAAATGTATAGCCACTTTTCAACAAACAACAAACTACAGTTAAGTATTAATGTTAATCACTATGTTCGAGTAACCGTATAAATGTCATGCATGAGAAAGGTATGTCAAATGAATCCATTACGCCTGTTACAGGTCATAAAGCTGCTTCGTCGGTCCAGCGGTATATTAGAACAAGCGACAGTCACTTTAAAGCAGCCAGCGAATGCTTGAGTTTCGCAACCGCCTCCTCATCATCTAACTTAACTGAAACTATTAGTGTTCAACCGGTAATTTGTTACAAAAGAAATAGCTAGAGCCAGCCTAAAACAATAAGCTCATGTCTAAGTTTTGAAGCTACATCAGAGGCATTCGAAAAATCTAAGTCTACGTGGAAAATGTCTCATAATTTGGATATTAGCGAGGTTTCTTCGATACCAAAAGAAACCCTCAAGAGGCAGATCAGGGAGAAGTGTTCAAAGAAAAAGTTGTTCATTTACATGGTCCATTCAACAAATGCAGTTTCCAGTTTTGAATCTGATGAGGCAGATTTGGGAGAAACATTATTTACGACCTTTTTAAAATTTGAATATAATGTTTTGGATAAATAATGTCTTTACATTGATTGTTAATCGAAATAAGATAAATAATAACTGAGCGAAATTACACAATAGGAGATTATTTATTAATAATTATTATAATTATTAAAATTAATAATTTCATTTGATCATCTAAAATGTTAGGATATTAAAAACATTAATACAGTTAGAAAAGCCATTATTTTAATAATCAAAAAAAATCTAATTTTTTAACATCACATATTTCAAACGTTAGACAATATTGAAAATCGCTAGACAAAATATAATGTCGGTGTTATACGTTTTTAGCGTTCTACTATTAATTAGACTTACTATCGAATGCACAATTAATTAAATTACATCTATTAATATCAACGATGAGAAAGACATTTAGCTTTCATTTAAACCAACGAGGTACAAATAAGTAAATATAATAAATATTACTCAGGATAAAATAAATAGCAGTGAACTAATACAACTTTAAATTATGTGTTACTGAATTGTATTAAAATGAATAACCACTATAATTATTTTCATTTTCAATAATAATCTCGCTTGATTTTCCCTTCTATTAAAGTAGGTCACTTAACTTAAACCCGTTAATATCATCGATCGAAATGGGACCATATACGACCTAAATGTACTATAAGTATAAATGTCCATAATAATGTTAACTATAAAGTGACATAGCAGCTGTACTAGAAGAACCCATGATTTAGACAAGCACAGATGATGTACATCGGACTGAAACTTCCAAGGGAAAGGATGTCATCAAACGTAGAAATTTGACTGGATTTTGTAATCAATATTCCTGATCAGTTGAACTGCTAAGCAAAAGTTCCATGATGCTTACCAAACTCGACTGGGAGAACAACGCTCCAAACATTAACCTGTTTCAGCAAAATTGTGGTGAATGCTTATGCGGTGAAAGGCTTTGCCTGAGCATTGCACAATAGAAAAATGTTTATATTATGTCGTGACTTCGACCGTGATAATCTATACTTACAGTAAATTAGAAATTGACAGAACTACTTAATTATGAATAGGGGAATTCAAATGAGACATATTAGGCATATTTTATTTGATCATCGGGTTTTCCTTACGAAACCAACTTTGAAAATGATGTATTACTATTGAATGTTATACACGTCGTCGTATTTGTGGGAGAGCTCATGCAAATAATTGCGCATTTTTCTGTTAATTTGATAGAATGATGACATAAAGGAAACACAAGTGTATGCTTACGAGCCAAATATAGGTAAGTGGAAATGGAAAAAATAAGCATTTATTATCTTCATCTCCATTCGTTTTGAAATGCTGTCATACCCATTATTCATATTTGAAAGAAGTATGCCACATTTGAGCTGAAATCGGGTGTTCCGACATGATTGTGAAAACCAATAAAATGACATAAGTCGATAATTGTCCAAAATGTCAGAGTAGTGATACTTACTTCCTCCTTAAAGACTTGATTGGTGAAGATCTTACGACTCGCGATAGTACGGCTCATGTAGGGCACTTTGAGGCCCAGGATTCCCGAGATCAATTCAGCAATCTCACCAGACTGGTTGGTGTGGAAGAAGATGGCCAGCAGGAGCAAGAGTTCGGCGTAGGAGTTGTGGAGCTGGTTGTAGAAGGTGTCCTGTTCACTGAGAAGGTACTGAAGCCAATCCACAATGGAGGACTCAACAATGCTGGTGCTGGTGCTGCTGTCTACCGTTTCCCTAAGTGAAATCACAGACTCTGGTTCATACAGTTCAATACAGTGACTATTTAATTATAATAATATCAAATAGAAAGACTTTAACAAGTCATCAGCTAGTTATTAAAATATGTGAGATCAAATATATATATTGTTCAAGACAGTTAATGGATTTATAATATTGATACCCTCAAAATAAGTAAACTATCGATCCATTAATAAATAAAGCGTTTTGAATGAACAGGAAACAGCTGATATTTGAATAATAAAATTTCTTGTCGATATCATTATCGAGGATTGACATTATAGGTAATCCTTTCAAGAAAAGTAACCATAACCCTAACATTAGAGCAAGTTATTTCTAACTAATTACAATAAAAGTAAGTCATCAAAGGAAACACGTTCTGGGGAATGTTTAAATTAATTAATTATTAATATTCTATTTCCTGAATTACATTTAGTGATATCCCCCCAAATAAAATGAAAATTTTAATAAAATAACTACTTTCCCAATTGTTTTCAAGCCTGATTCTCGATATCATTTTTTTATAAATTGGTCAGATATTTCAAATCTATCCAAACATTCAAAATGATGATCATAACAAAAGAACAAGATAAAATTCAAATCTCGATATTTGTTAATTCGGTGGAATTGAGTTAATCCTTTACAGTTAAACCCGCAGGAAAACAATGCTAACAACAAAATTATTGACCGATGAAAGAAAAGAACAGCCAAACTAACTGGTTTAAAATAAAATAAAACATAATTTACTAGACGAGTGGGTCATAGTTATACGGCAACAATTTAACGGCGTTCATACACGATCCTTTTTATTAATTGATTTCTATTTAGCATTGATAGTAATATTAAAATACCACATTACAACAACTATTTAATTACATAATTATTATGAAATAAGAAAATAATCTTTAAAGTAATGTTAGAACAAAATTTCAACCGAAAATAATTAAGTAATAAACGCAAAAGAAATTTGTGGAATAAATTCTAGTTCACCTTATTTTAAATTAAATTTAACATACATTTGCAGATTAAGTTTTTTTACATTAAAAGCATATGGAATACCTATAAAAAAAATATGATGTCTTAATCCAAATATTTTGCAAATGAAACAGTAGGCTTAGCAAGAAATTAGGTTATCCTAAAAAAGAACCTTAAATGAATATCTTGTCAAAATATTATGGTTAAAATATCCCCGACATTTAGTAATTCTAAAACTTTCCACATTTCCTGTACATTCTAAAATAGTAAATCACTTCCATTAGACATTTCGAAAGCAACAACTTGAAAAGTAGTAAACAAAAAGCTGGAGTATCATGACGTACGTGCACGCAAAGAATATGTTTTTATAGATACAAATTTAGCTCCAAATTGATGACGGTAAGCAAATCACATCTTACTGCACAGCTTTAAGGAAGAAAGAAGAACGACACAACGCAACTACACTCGTACAATAAATTCGTAGTTAGTTCTTGTGGTAAAACCTGATTAATGGTGGCAACTAGGCGGCAGACACAGTTGTTAGCACCGACAACAGTCCTCTACAGGGGGGGGGGTGATGTGTTCAGATCAATACTATCCCAACAGCTGAACTTTTGTCCAGGTATGCCCCTCTCGACAAGTACAGACAGAGAGAAGATGGCGGCCATAATAGATGTGATTTGAATGTCATCAACTGCGAGGGTGTCAGAACCCTAAATTATTACAGCGGATGGTTGGTCAGGACTCCATTATACTAATTGGGGACAGATGCGCCAAATCAGATAGAAAGCCCAGATCAAATAATACAGCACTATATCTTGTAGACGGGACGAAATACCTACCTCAGCAGGAAGGCATTAAAACTATCAGTTGGGAAAATATCTCTTTTCATTATATTTAAACTAAGAAAAGAAATTATCCCTTTAGATGGGTAACTTATTTTACAATCTTTTTAAAGGTTTTCTTAAACCTTTCGTCACAATGAACCTACTTGATAAAGCTGGATCGCAGACCGATGAAGAATGCCAAAGCGAAGGAGATGTACTGTATGGCGCGTTCTGACACCGGAGTCCGTTGTGTCACCAGAGCAACCAAGCAGGAGCACATTTCTGGAGAGAATCTGTAAGGTGGAGAAGTAATAGAGAAGATATTTTTGGATGCAAAATGAAAAGTTCAATCCCAAGTTGAGTATAACATAATTCTCAAAAAAGAACAAGTCTTAATACAAATAATTAATGAAAAATATCTAATACGACAAGCTTTGATAATCCCAATGCATTATAATATTTAAAGGATGGACTACATTGATCAGATAAAATATATTCTCTGTACTTTTAGACAGCTCTAAAATAAAATGTTGACAAATTATACAAAATGATACAAACAGATAATTTTTTCAAAAATATGGTAAAGGAACAACATTAGCTAAAGAAAGATCAATTACTACAAAAAATAACAAATTATAATTACACCCTATCTTAAATTATGACACTTTTCATGAAAGTAGAATGACAAATTATACAATTTACTGATAATTTCCAAAAAGCACGCCCCAATATATCAATAATAAAAAACAAAAAACTTATTAAAACGGGGAGAGCAACATAAAAAATTCTCATTAAAATATGGATGGTACTTCTACTGAAAAATATCAACTTTCCCATTTTTTCAAGCCACATATTTCAAATTTATCCAAACATCCAAAATGATGATCATAACAACGAGTAACGAGTGAAATAATTTTTAAAATTAGATTTTTTAGAACATTTTTAGATTAAAAATTATATTCGGAAGAAATTTAAAATGAATTTAAATAACCAAATAAAACTTCACTTATAGATAAGACATCTTCACACCTTTCACATGAATGGTTTCGACAAATACAGACCGCTCCTGTCATTTCAGTAAATAAGAATAAGTATATGACTTCTTAAAAATATCCAGCATAAGATCGAGACAACCAAGGAAGCATAAAACATGATTGCACTAAAAGTAGAACATACTATTTGCTTTAAATAAGGATTGTGCACAAAATAGACCGACTGAAAACATTACCATATTCAAAAGTATATAAAAACAAATAAATGTTGCTGCACTCTACGTATACCGAGAATAAGGTCCGTCTCAACAGTTATTGGAAGTGGGGACACAGAACACACAGTGCATCTGACACTAGAAATACCTATTTTAAGCCCGATTATTACATCGTATTTGAGACTTAAGGAGTAAAAGATATATAAGTATAGAACGCACGACGAAAACAGAGCTGCTATGATAGAAATTGTGATATAATTAAAAAATAAGATTAAAAAATCCATTAAATTAAGAAAATGGTTACTGGAAATATTAAATCTTCTCGTGGCAATTTAAATAATTTTAAAAAATTGTATCCAGGTGTGCAAACTTCGTCTGTTTGTACTATTAAGAAATCTAATTGAAACGAACTATATTATGTTTAAATGACAATCATTGATACCAACACATTCATGACATTTCAGACAATACTAAAAAAACCTTTCGGAATATGTATGTATTGATACGTGACTGCAAAATTAATGCTTCGAATGAAATTATAAATATGAATTACAAATAATATTAACACAGGAATTAATATGAAACATCTACAATATCTAACTCTAAAAAGTATTAATTACTTCCTCTTCATTGTAGAAATCCATTGGTCTATAACTCATTTAAAGTACACAATACACCCACAATTAGCATAAATTTATGGTTTCGAATAAAATTAAATTAGATATAAAAACATGCATACAATAAACTCCTATATAATTATATTATTTCAAACAAGTTTAACTCAGACAAGAAATTAAAAACAAAATTTTGAAAAAACGTTATTACTAAAAAAAATAACAGAAGTTTGTTTATAAGAATACAAATTGCAATTCTCTAATCAGAATAATAACAAACAACACACCAAGACTTTTGTATTTGGGCTAATTGGACAAATTATGTCATCTCAGGGGTAATATTATTTGACCAGTGTAAGAAAAGAAACGAACCCTTTACAGTAGAAAAAATCTTTCAGAGTCACTTACTCATAGTCAGTAAAACCTCGAAGTGCGGCAATCACCTTGAGGAAGAGCTGGGCGGTGGCCAAACTTTCTTCGCAGAGAGGTGTCTTCGGATCCAAAGGTAGCAGCTTTCGGGCCACTTCAATGAGGCGACAGTTGACAAGACGCATTCGTTCCGAGTTATTCTGGACGGTGAATGAAAGATAATTGAAAGATGTGTAGGAGTTAAGATAACAATTAATTTTAACAGAACGGTATATGATAAATTTAAAGGTTAGTTTTTTATAATGAACGAGGCATCAAAAATGAATAATATTGACAGTAACATTTTATTCCAGTAAATAACATTAATTATGTATTCAAATATTAGATCGAGCTATTGACATTATAAGATAATGAGATTACCTGCCTAAAAACATGTATTTGACATTAATACTCCCCTTAACAAACTGTGTGAAACCTTTATTGGATATAACGTTCGGTATGTATAAAACAGGTATAATATCATGTTTATTCATTTAGAATGAATTATTTATTCCGCATAGGAAGTTGTTAATTTCACTTTCAAAAAGTAATTAATGACCTGAAATTGATAGAAAATGATTTTTATTAGAGCAATAATATAAATTTTGAATATTTCACAGATTTAAGAATTGTATAGTGGTACAACTACCATAAGGAGGCCATCCACATAGTAAGTACGCATAAATTAACGATTTTGTGAGTCTCCCCCCCCCCTCCCTTTTTGTGAGTCTCCCTTTTTATCTACCCTCACTTACCCATATATGCAATTTGATACAAAATTAATCATAAAGAAAAAGCATGACGTAATAATCCATTTAATTGTGCTGTATTTAATCAGATAAGCAGTTCATATAACAAATTCTTCATCTCAAAGCAGAAAACAACACTAACATTATTGTTTTATGTGTACATACGCTGTTCATTCAACCCCCCCCCCCCCCCCCTATATATACAAACGTACGCTTGACCCCACTCCGGCCCCCTCACTGCGTACGTACTACGTGGATGGTCCCTTATAGAATAAAAGATTTCAAAAACAAGTTTTTTAAAACATATAATTGTAATAATATACTACTAAATTTTAGAACTAGTAGTAAGTTAATAAATATTAAATTATTTAGTGATTTATGAAAAATTTGATTCTTAAACATTAATTATAATTTTTTGAAAATGTTATGTAAACATATTTACAACAAAACACAGTGATGTTTCTAAATAAGTTCAGCTCACAAGAAACAAAAAAAGCTAAGGCTCAAACAAATTGTTTAATTATTTTAATTGCTTACATTAATTATATTATTATCTATACATTTAAGCTGTCTGTATCATTAAAACTCAATAAATAGCTTCATGAAAGTATTATTCAGAACAATTATCGATTTGGGTAACTAACCTGACTTCTCTTGATATAACCAGCAAACCACTGACGCGACTCCTGTCCTTCATCTAGCAGAACTCTTTTCAAAAATTCTAGAATTGAGAGTTTCCCAGTAGAGTGAAGGTCCAAAGCCAAATCCAGTGTCAACTCCGGCAGCTTGTGTTCTGAAAGCTGAATAGAAAAACATTAAGAGATGTTTAACAAGCATTAAAAAAGTTCATGTTTTTGCTCGTATTTATGTCTATATTTCAAAATAAAAGCTTACACAAAACTCTAGAATGTGTGAAGTCTGCTGCGGGTTCAACTGAAGCAGCTTTCTCACTGCGGCCCGATAAGGCCAGGTTTGCTTGGAGGCTGCTAACACAGCGGCACTGGCCTTGATTCCAGTAGACGAGATGGAAGACTGAGCCAAGGGGGAGCTGCAGCGTGACGCCTCGTGCACCAAACACCGACACACAGCCTCCCATTGATGGGGGAAGTTGAGGACCAGGCCTTGAATCAAGGAGAGGCCACAACGACAGTGCATCAGGCCGATGGCCACCTCAGGAACGGTCCACATGAGGGGTAGTTCTGTGAATATAGTAATGATTAAACAAATGATTATATATATTATAAATATTGTATATTACATTTAAAATCTCAAAAAGAGATCAAAAAAAGTTTTTCATAGAAAATCAAATTACATAAATATAATCTTACCATGAAGGATAACACATAAGATGACAAGAATTTTATTGTGATACACTTCTGCATCAAATAGTTCACTTCTGTAAAGATTGAATTCCTTCGATTTTTTTCTTGACTAAAATAAATAGGAAACCTATTTTTGAATACTTAAAATTTAAACAAATATGGATTTTAAAAATCCCACTCACAATATGCAACATTTGAACAAACTCTGAAAGGACAATCTTTGCCTTTTGTTCAACTGAAACATTACTGTCGAAATCATTGCACAAATACAATGATGATGTTCCACCAAGAAGAAAAGACATTCCAGTTTTTTCTCTACAAATATAACAAAAAACACATAAATTATCCTAATCCTAAAAATGCAGGTAATGTAATTAGACAGTAAATTATAGAATCAATAAAAAGGGTGGATTAAAAGTTATTAATTTATCAAGATTAAAAAGACATTCCAGTTTTTTCTCTACAAATATTACAAAAAACACATAAATTATCCCAATTCTAAAAATGCTGGTAATGTTGTCTTTAGACATAACAATAAATTATAGAATCTGTGGATTAAATGTTAAATTGAAATAATTTATCAAGATTGTCATTTAATTATATACAGAATCAACAATATGATTTGGAAATAATCAAAATTCATAAAAATATCTCTACAAGTATATTGACTCTTTTAAAAAATTAAAAGTAATCACAATATATTTATTTATTCATTTTAATCTTTTTCTTTACCAGTAACCTTGTAGATCTTGTATTTTGTGTGTAATACATTATGATAATTAACCTGTTTGTTTACTTGCATTTATCACTATACTCATTAAAGTAAGTTAAATACTGAAATGTTTTGTTTCTAATTATACACAGCTATTGAAATGTCTTTTCAATTAAATAAATATCCTGTTAAGGTAATCTCATCAATATATTTCATGGATTCTAATATAGGGATTGAATCCTTGACTTGACAATTTACAGTCATATACTCAATATATTCAATATGGTAAATAAGTATTTTTTAGCAAATATATTTCTTACTTATTGTATATTACCAAATATAACAAATTTTGAATGCAAATATGAATTAAAAGATAATATATACTTTAAAAATTGAACTTATTTTTGGAATGTATTAAACTAGACAAATTATATTAAACACATTTTTTAAATTAAATAAAAATCCAGAACTTTTCCAGAAAATTTCAGACAAATCCAGAATGTATAACAAAGTTTGAGTGGAATTTTCAGTGTGTTAAAAACAAATTCACTGACTTTACATGTTTCTAAATTTATGAAGAATAGTCTTAACACAATGTCAATTGTTTTTCAACATTAGAAATTTGGTCAGAGACTAGCTGGACATTCAATCTGTGCACTGACTGTAGAAAATTTTCCTGCCATAACTTTATCTGTTACAAATGTATTCATCAGATATGAAACAACCTCACTTAATTCCTCATATATAAAAAATTGCTAAAGTCAATCAGCTTGAAACTTGACTAAAAAAGGTCGCAGCAGTTCACACAAATATAGAAAATTCTATTTGCGGAAAAATAATTTGGTCTACATTAATCCATTTAGACTTCACAGTTTGATAAATAGCTTCATAGTTTGATTTTGATTTATGCTCTATAGTTTTATGAAAGCAACTAGTATGTCTTTTTTGTAACAAACTGTCTATGACATGACCATTTTCAAATCATCAATGATCAAACATTTTTTGGAAATCAAAATCCTGATGCTTCCTAAAAGTATAATGTATTATAATGCATATAATCACATCTTCCAGTAGGTGAGTCTTTACAGAAGTCATAACATGCTCTGAAAATCTTTTGGAGTGGTCAGTTAGCTGAATTTTGACCAGAGAATTTGTAAGAATGTATTGATTAGAACAATGCAAAAAGAGTATCAAAAAAATTAAGATACAAAGCTATGCTAAGCAAGTTAATGCTCTATGACTATAAAGGATATCTGAAAATGTGGTAGTTTTTAAAAGTCAGAAACTCTAGAAATATTTAATCAATAATAATGAAACTTGCAATATATAAATGCCCATATACACCAATATTATATCAAAGCATTTATCAAAAAAATTTGGTTGATAAAACTCAGTCAATAAAAAATCAATTGTGGCCTGCCTTATAGATAATGGATGGTTTTGAAGGTCAGTGATAAACAGAGGCTTCAGTAATTATTTTTATATATAATAATATAATCATAAGACATTTTATTATGATTCTATTATAAATAATAATATGATGTCTATAATTTTATTAATTTTTCATGTAATAATTTTCTTTCATTTAATGTAAGTAACAAAAATAATGTTTATTTTATTAAAATATTGATATTTTTATCAGAGTTTAATAATATTTTGTTTAAATCTATAATAACACATTAAAACATTGTTAAATCATTAAAACACAATCTATAAAAAACCGAGGACTACGTGATTATCAGGACGCTGTTGTTTAAAACCAGTGTAAATAAGTTGGTAGGCTGATTTTGGATGATTT
>JAUZNC010000009.1:0-43143 GCA_034780395.1 Vannuccia rotundouncinata | reverse complement strand
AGATAAGATAAGATAAGATAAGATAAGATAAGATAAGATAAGATAAGATAAGATAAGATAAGATAAGATAAGATAAGTAATACTTTCGCGCAATATGCTTTCGACTTCATCATATATATTTATAAATACAATATTTTTAAAAATAGTATTGTTTATTGTGTATTGAATGCCGAGTTTCTGAGATTTAAAATAAATAATGAAATATTACAAGTTTAATTAACTAAATATTTATATAAACGATTTTTTTTTAATTCTTAAAATATTTACTTCTAATATATTTTTAGGAGTTTATTTTCAAAATTATACACTATTTATGGACATCTGTGTGTGTATGTAAAAAGATATAGTTCTATCGCTTATTATTAATAGGGTCTAGTCATGCATATATCAACTCTTATTAATTATCTAAATACTAAAAAATATACTTCCCTCGCTAAAAGGAAAAAAAAATATTAAAAAAACAATTTTGATATGATATTTCTAAACGCCACTAAGTCAAAATATATTTTTATCTAACCAAAGAAATTTTTTTGTATCGATATAGTAATTGTACAATTTAATAGCTATTTTTATAAAATTGTTTTAAACGTTGACCTGAATTATGAAAAAAAAATTGTTGAAAATATTTGATTGTTTTAAATTCAGAAGAATACATTTAATGTATAATGATGTTTGATATACAATATGAATATGAATAAACATTTTGTTGTAAAAGAGGTGGATGATTGAAAGGGGTTATTGTTTGCGATTGAACTGCTAAAATGAAAAAGGTTTCACAAAAGTAGTACAATTGCATGGAATACATTTTGTTTGAAAAAATTTTAATACGGGGTAGTAAGTAGAATTATTAAATCTTTTTCAGGCGTGGTCTATAGAAGAATTGTTTTCTGTTTTTCAGTCAAAACCATTTTTCGAATAATTTTTTTAAATAAAAAGTTTTCCATGACAGTATTTCCATATATATTTTTGAAAACATAACATTTTAAAAGATATTTTTCCAGAAACCTTTTGCTTCAAGAAATATACCTACTAAACAAAATTTTATATATTAATTACTATTCAAATACATATTCAAGCAGCATTTTATTTTACGGGTCTACCACACCTTTCAGTCAGTAACTATATCATATTGGATAATAAAATCGATACAAAGCTTCAAATATTTATTTTTTAATTTTTATGTAAGTAAAAAGTTAATAAAATTGAAATATAATTTCAAATTAAATATTGATTACCAAAAACGGGTTTCTATTTCAAAGAGCCATCTTCATCTTCGATAACATTTTTGAATAAATATTTGAAGTGCCACCTTCTCTCATTGAGAGTTAGAGAACTCTGGAAAACACATCTGAACAATGACAGTTCTCTTTTCCAAATGATCCGTTGGTGTAGAATATTGATATTTTTATAAACTGAAATTTTCAATCAATCATATGTATAAAACGTTATTTACTTTTACCTATATTATTATGTTCTCCTTATTACATATAATTATTCAATATCAAATAGTCTTTTTAGTCGCAATCTCCGAATTTTTAAAACAATATTTAAAAATAATTGAACAAATATATTTTATAACTCTTGAAATTCTGTAAGCACTAATGTTCGAATTATATGATATGAAATCTGTAATAATGCGATTACCTTTTCATTTTGTTATAATATATAAATATAATATAATTAATCAATGTTTGAAGTTAGTTATTTAGATAAATATAAGCATCTCATTAACACATTTAGAAATACCCCCCCGCCTCATAGTGTCCAAAAACTGTTTTAATTGCTTTTATTTTTCCGACATATTTATACATATATACCCATATTCATTTGCATAATATCTAATTGTGAGCTAAAGTTGTATTAAACTTTTCAATTGAATCTCAAATTAATCCCATTAATTGAGGATGTGGTCAATAAACGGAAAAGATAAGGAAATTAAAAACACCCTCATTCTTTCTAAATTATATATAAAATATATAGAGAATATTAATACAGTTACACAATCGAAGCCATACCTACTCTGCTCTAAATACATTTAACTAAATTATGGTGCTTTTGGTCGTCTAGGAAAAGACTTAGCAACGACGTCAATCTCCACTGGAGAAGCGTCAGTCGAAATACGCGGAAACTCATAACGATAAATCGGAAACGAGCACAGATAAACACACGCGCGCGAGAACAGGCTTCAACAGACCTCCTTCTAACCGAGATTTCCATGCGTTATAAAGGCGTGAGGGAAGGTGTGTTCTTGGCTTGTTAGCTTGTTAACTTAATTTCTTGATTGACGGAGAATATCTTTTAATCGATTCGTCAGTGGTTGAGTTCAATTTTTGTTGTTTATAGTTCAAAGTGCTATATAATGGGGACGTTTCTTGCATTGTGAAATTTAAAAATAAATAATTTATAGTTCAATTTTCGTAATCGACCTTCAAAAAGACACATTGATTCTATAATCAATAATAAACGGCGAATATTTTACAAGCATTTAAAATAAATCCACTCGTTAGTTATAATATGTATTAAATTTTAATAAAATTTTAATAAACAGTAAATTTAGAAGACATCTATAAATTTTAAAAGTAAAACCCGTTTTATGAAACAAAAGACTGTTGTACATAAAATAATTTTTCATTTATTTAACCATGAATAAGAAAAACATTACCTAAATCAAAACAAACAAATATTCATTCAAAGTCAACTTTTAAAAAATAGCCAATTTGTGTTGTAAAAATTTTTATTCAACTTTTATTTAATAAATATATCTTCCGGGTGATATTTTTGTAAGTGAGATACAAATGAAATTCCTTATCATTTTGTTCTAGAAAATATTTTTAACAATTATCATTTTAAAATACTTTTTTTGTAATTAGTTTATTAAAATATTAACATATATATTTAGCTATAATTAAATTAAGGCATGATATCAAATATCAATTTCATAATTTATTAGTATTATTATTATTTAATAGATCAATATCAATTATATATATATATATAATTTCAACTTTTATATTTTCTCAATTCGAAATTTATAAGAAATATAAGATTTATTTAAAATTAAAATTAAAATATTGACATTTAACTTTAATTATCGTATTTCAACCGGGCTCAACATAACAGTTATTTAAAATATACATAACCCGTAATTAATTATAGTGCTATAAATAATTAAATTTCACCATTTTATTCTTTGAAATAGATAAAAATTATTTTAAACCTCTTCTTTAAAATATTTTCTAAGATAATATATTGACTTGTCCTAAATGTATGTTTCATAAAATCGATTGATATTATGAGTTATCAAATTTTGCAATAGTTTTACAAAGTAGCATAGAAATATACTGGAAATATTTAAGGACATACAGAATTCATTTCTAATATTTATGATTTTTCAAAAAGATTAAAAAAATAATTCAAATTATACTTATCAAAATATTTTGAAAACAATAAATTTAAAGGAAAACTGGATGAAAGTGTATGTTTGTCATAGAAAATTTTATTATAAATATTACATTAAAAAGTTTTTTTAAGTAGTATTATTTTAATTAATATTGTAAGTCATTTTTCAATATATTAAATATTCGTTGTGAAACGCACAGAAAATACTGCTTTCCGAAATTTAGTTGTGAAACCTATTTATCTATAATATGTAATAAAAATATATTTAGAGAGCGTCATTCTACAAAGAAATAATTCCTTAAATTGTTCACTTTTTTTCTTCAAAGGTTCCCATGGAGTCACAATTTTAAAAGTTAAAATTATAATACAATATACAGTTTTATTGTGTAGCTGTTATTAAATGAAGTGTACAGGTTGAACATGTATATACGATAATATATTCCAGGACAAACACTGAAAATCTATATAATTTCTATGTGTGTAATATGCAGTAATAATATATAAATATATTCTAATAAATCTAGGGCAAAAGAAACAAAATAAAATAATCTACTAAATATCAATTGTGTAAAAGCAAAAATAGCAACATGAAAACAAAAATATGTAATATATTTTTTGTAAATATAAATAAAATTCTGATAATATCTTTCTAAATAGTAAAATCAAATAATTTAACTGAACATGTAGGTATATAATCAATTAATTCTTTTCATAGTACGTAATTTGAACACATAAAGTATTACAATATTGCTATATATATTTACAGTAATTGATGTACAAATATATTTACAGAACGATATTTTGCTAATAAATTTAATATTTTCGGATCTTTGTAAGTGATAATGTGATAATAATTCCAAATTTTTAATTAAATAGGGCTAATTTTTAAGTGCATTTGAGATCATTATATGTCACGCATTTACATTATGCAAGGAGGCTAGTATTGTCGTCATGAAATAAATGCGACTATACAGTATAATTGAATTCGAAATATTTTCGTTTAAATTCAGCAATTATAGAAAACGATAATTTTTATATTCCAAGTATTTTTGAAAATATTTATCATTAAAAATAATAAAAATTAACTTTGAACACAATACTACGTATAGGCTTAAATAAATATTTTTGTATTGTTTTATTTTATTAGTGTTATTTAAAAAAATTACATCAATAGAAATAAAAATAAAAATTTATTGATTAATTAAAAACTATTATTAATTTTAAAAATAGCATTTTTTGATTATACAATATTATACGTCGTTAAATATTACAGTCAGGGAATACTTTAAACATATTATTTTATAGTAGTCCCTGATCACAGTGTAATGAAGGATAAAGTAATGATTATAAATAACGGCCGTTAATGATTATCTGAAAATTGCATGATAGCAATAAATACGTTAATTTATAAGGTAAAACTTTAATTAATGCGAATTCTAAAAATTATGAATTTATAGTTACAATTGTGTTTGGCATTGCGGATTGGGGAACTGTAAAATTGTTAAAATAATAAAATTTCATAAATACAATTTCACATAATAGCAAAGTAAAGTATAAGCTAATCTTTTTTGAAAATATTATGGATTCCATTTCGGATAAACTAAATTCCTGTAGCATTTTACAAAATTTGTTTAAATCACCATAAATTTAGTTTCGCTTTCACAATTATACAAATTCGCCAGGATCGTCTTCCGTCGCACCTCCATTTCTTTTTCGATTTGTCTTACTTATAACTGGTTGACCTGGAGGTAATCGACGTTTGGCATTGAGTCCCATTTCACCAGGAGCTAAAGGTCCATGGGGCACTGCATTCTGCGTCAGAAGCGGTTTAGGGGCACTAGGAGTCTTTTCAGAATCAGTATTGATCGGAGACGATATAAGCCCAACGGGACGATGTTTAAAGGTTAACCAGAGTCGCTCAACTAGTTCAGCTGCGGCCAGTTCCCCAGAATTCTGAGCAATTAGACGAACAATAAATACTCCATCCTGCCGAAGAAATGAATCTACAAAGGCGAGACTTTTGCGTCTATCACCCATTGTTAGCAGATTTCGAAGCTTCAGATATTTGCGAATAAATCGGGTCCTTGCCATTGGAATTGTACAGCGAAAAAGCCAAATAAAGAAGCTGGATACTGAAAGAACAGTTATTACTGCCATCCAAAACCACAAGAAAATATATATCTTTTCGTTAAACATATTTATTGGTAAAACACATTGTACTGTGTGTCGATGTACGTTTCCAAGACGACGAATTTCAAAGTCACACAGTGTAATTCTTGGGAAATTTCCAGACTCTTGCCACATGTGCCCTTCAAGCAGATCGCGTAACAGGTCAAGGCCATACATCGTGTAGTTTGTTCCAAGGTATCGATTCATCAAGAAAAATTGCCCGGTTATGTTAATAATGTAAAGACATTTTACAATGAGATAAAGAGTGACCAAGTAGTTGCCATAACGACGTCCAAACCAAAGACAACAACAGCGTGCAAGACATCGTCGACATCGGCCCATACAAGAGGCATCTGAATAGGTGGGCCGATTAGAAAGAGCGTCTTCGATGTATCGTGCCAGATAGTTGAGATTAGCGCGTCTTGATTCAGGATCCTTTACAAGTTGCATTTCACCGGCGACCTCCATAATGCTGGATAACTGTTACGAAGATTATTTAAAATGTTGAATTCACTGCCAACAAAGTTAAATTCACTTTTTATATGTTTCTATATTTCATTTTTTAAATATTTATAATCATAGATTTCGTGTACCCGATATATTACATACCAACAATATATTACAACATTTCTTATAATACTTATAAAAAACCGGAAGATATAGAAACATTCCGAATTCCTTTGTTCGTAAAATTAAACAGTTCTTTAAAAAAGTAGAAAGTCTATAATTTCTTCTTTTAGAGATAAGACACTCATAAATTACATAATTCATGTGGGAGGAATTTCAACCGAACGAGTTTAAAAATATTTATTTATAAACAATTAAATGTTACCGATTTATTATCATTAGAAGACAATTTACAGAATAATATAGAATGCAATCACATTAGTGAGAAATTAAGGATCATTATAAAAACAAATTAAATAATCAGAATATCAAAAAGACATTTAGCGTTAATAGAATGAATGAAATCATTTTTTAAATAATGATTAACTAACGCTTATCATATGTTTGAAATATTTTAAAACTTCAACATGTCATAATATTATAGGTAACTAAGAAAAATAAAATGCAATAAAAAACTTTAAGATATTAATAAAAATAATATTGTGTGAACACATACATCAAAATCATTAAATATTTACCAACAATAAAATTTAGTCAATCATATCCTTTTTTCATTTTGTTCACGAATTTTCAAAAGTTTTCCTCAACTGATTTTTAAAACAAATTTAAGTGAATATAATTAAATTTAAAATGATTTATTTTATGTTCTCCAATTTAAAATTTATTTGACACCGTTTAGCTAATTGATCTCTTCTGAGTTACTCTAGAAAAACACAAACTTTTCAAGTTGCCATCACTAAGTGAATAAGAGTTAAAAAAATACGAGAATTACGATTTTTATTTTTACAGTAATATAGATGAAATAGTTTTCCGTACTAGGTAATATGGATTCTTTCTTCAATTATGTATTGCAATCTTTTAAAGATTAATTCTCTCATTCTAAATGTTTCTGTAACTAACCTTATGATAATATATATGTATATATAGAGTTAAAATGGCTTCGTGTATAAATAATATAAAGACATAGTTATTTCTCCGTCATTAGGTTACTTTGAATAAACTTCTGAAATGGAAAGAGGCTTCTTCAGGAAAACGCTATGATTCTAGAAGAAATTCCTAAATATAATAAGCTATATAAAAGCTGGATAGAGGAATTAAAACTAATTATTGAGCATTAAATTCGTGGAATTGGATCACATTTTCTTGGGGATTAGTGTAATTAATTTTTGTCAAGATATATTATTGTAAAGATATTTATATTGTTGATTATTGATCATAACCTCTTCTAAAAGGATTCTACAGTATTTATTCTTGCAATATTATCTGGAAATAGTTTACAAGTTCAAAATAATTTTATAAAAATAAATGAGACTTTTCGAGGAACAAATAGATTTTATCGAATTATAATATATCTTTTAAGGTGAACAGGCAGCCTTGTTTCATGGGTATTATTCGTAATTACAGCTCATAAAATAGATCACCCTTGTGTGATCAGTTGGCCGAAATCGAAGCTGAAATTGTCCAGATTGCAGTTATACAAGTGATTACTCTGTGAAGCAGCTATCAATTGGAACCTCGTGAAGCAGAATCAATTTTCGGTAAGTATTGGAACACTTAACCACGATTTGATTCCACTCTTTATAAATTTAAGTTAACTGTAAACCTATGTCATTTATTTTACAACACGAAATATCTTCCATACATTTTTGCATCTTAATGCAGAATCTTGCAAGTTGGCTAAAAACTGTCCCTTAACTCTATAGGGCTGGGTATAATCTTAAATTCTACAAAGATCAGTTAGCGATAAAATTTCCGTTTTTTTCTTTATAATTCTTTATCGGACTTAACATTTCTATTGAAGAAACATTTCACTCATTTCTATAAATTCAATAGTTTGGTGAACGAAATTATTCTGAATTAATAGAAAAAAGGAGCAGCTTTAATAAAGATGCAAGTTTTCATGATTATTCGATAGTATATTTATATTTCCGATATTAAAGAAAACCTCCCATAATTATTAATGTGGATATTTTAAAGTACAATAAATCTTTTTTCGTTACTATAGGTAGTCGATTTCAAGTATTATACATATCGATAATTATGTAAGACATCTCTATAAAATTGGTTAATGCAGTCGTCTTTTCATAGTTTATTATCACAATCAAATCATCTGTTCCAACTTTTAATTTAAAAATGGAATATAATTTTACAAAAGACATTTTTAACGAAATTACAATTTAATGCAATTATAGATACATCTGTTCTCATTACATAGTTTGGATAAATACCCGGTGTAGCAAAATTCACAACCGATATACTTACTGTTAGCGTAGATGTATTTCTCAGATGATTTCTTAAATTCTTTTACTTTTCAAGGTCACAACTTAATATGTATTTGATAATATGAAATATGTAATTATATATGTATAGCTATAGCTATTTGTATACTTGAATCTTTCATCTATGTATGAACGTTTGTCATTTTTTATTAAAAAATGAAATAAACAGATTGAAAGATATAATATTTCTAAGTTAAAAACTAAGAAAGAAATGTAGTTTATATATATATATATATTGATTTGCTGAAATTTCTTTAGATTTAGTTCCGAAACTGTTGGCTTATTATTTTGAAAAATGTTAAAATATTTTTACTTATGAATGGATGATTAATTCGTAATTTAAATAGACAAATTGCAAAATAATTTAAGTAAACCAAACCATGTTTACCTTAATAAATATACCGATACATAATAATAGGTCCAGAAATTTAATCAATTCAAATAATAAATTTATAAACAATTTAGTTTAATTTAAAAAAACCTTTAAATATATAAATTTGTCAAAACGGAACCGTTTTCAATAAGTAACTAATGTTATATTTTAAGGATTTATCAAACATCACATACTTAATGATTGAAAACTCGTACCTGAATTCCAGATTGCCAATTGAACAATCTCCAGACGAGGCAGGGAAGGTGGAAAAGAAAAGCTTGGATCATGAGAACGAAAGGTACCCACTGATAGTATCCCAACTTTCGATTCTCCCGGTCTTGAAGATCCCCGGGAATGGTGCGCACCCGTGTCGGCAGGAAGTAAGTGTTGGTCACCCAGCACACATGCTCCGCGTATTCCTCCTGGGCCCGAGTGAACTCTGTTGGTACCCAACAGGCGATTGGCTTTCCGATATACTGACGCGCTGATATGACGATCGTAAACACGACCAATAGGAGGGCAGTAAAGGTGTGACTAAATCGATCGGTGAGATCGTCATCACGGCGAAACTTGGCCGAACTCAACTTGAACTTGGTTAAACCGGACAGAATAGTTGAGTCCACTCCGCCGCCCATACCACCCATGTGGTCATAACTGGAGAATTAAATAACAATTGGAGTAATAGAGTAAAATCACTTAAATTACAGTAAAATATAAAACAGTAGTGTGAATAGACCTTAATAGTAGCATATTGGTTTAAATATTATTAAGTATTAAGACAATTGTCAGACTAATTAAAATGTTAAAATTATACAAGTTATGTACAATAAATGTGAAATAAAAACACTCTCTGTGTAATATTTACCACTAAAACTACAATAACACAAAATTTAACTTAACAGCATGAGAAGATAATAAAAAATTTAAATGTACATTTGGACATTAGTATTTATTACATTGACAAAGTATAACTGTAAAATGTTTGTTAGTACATAGTAAATTTCGATTATATTTGAATTTAATTTTATTGCAGCTTTAGCGGTTAATTTTACAGAGTGTTCCAACAGTCATAGTCACCTTTTGTCTAAAATTATAAACTCCAACATTAAAAACGGATTTAAACTGCTCCATACTAAAATGCAATCGATAAAATTTAAAAAATAGAAACATTATTTTTTTATATATGTTTCTTTATTCACCGTATACATTATTCAAAATACCTAAAAACCAAATTTTGAATATATAAATAGATTCTTGTAAAATGTCTTACATTTATCCATTTTAACAGTTATAATATAATCATGAGAGAATGTTAGATGGAAAAGTTAATATATATATAGCTAAGTGATTTTTTTCATAATTGAAATAGTGAACGTGATGCAAAACTGTGTCTAATTATTAGAAATGATATAAGGCATATGGCAAATAGCAAATAGCGTAAACGGCATATTATATTCTGAAGCTTGAGACTCAATTTGGCCTTACAGCTTTCATTCATTGAAAAAAACTTTCATTTTTGAACTATCGTGATGGTGAAATAAAGACTGTTCAGAGTTCGGTGGGTAAATATTAAGTTCTGTAGTAATACATAGATAGTTTAACATACTACTGAAATAGATTTCAGGATTTTTATATTAGAAAATTTTATATTTATAATATCTTAAATCAAACATTAAATCATCCTCGACATTTTAAATTTTATAAAAGATTTATAAGACTTTGCAAGGTTCTCACATTTTTATTTTAATGTGTGTTTTTTTAGAAATTGAAAAATTACATAGCATTTGTCTTTCTGGTTTAATATTCGAATAGGAATGTTTAATATAGTGTTGCATATTAATTTCATTTGCATATTTTGAAAAATCTAAATTGATAGTTTTGTGTCGGTTTTCACATTTAATAAATGTCACGAATTTTTATCTTCATACATTTATCCATTTAATTGGAAGCTCTCTGTACTTATGAATATTAAATCTTCCCCATGCCAATGTCAACAAAGCTACACCTGAATTCCTTCTGTTTGCATTTACCCAATTGTCTTAGCAACACCCTGCTCACGTCGTAGCAAGAAAGTTTTTACTTATTTGGGGGGAGGAACAGAGTGATGTAGGTATATATAGAGTGAAATAAAAGTATGATAAAGGATAGTATTTTATGCATTATTTCAGTACCCAAGTACACCGAAATTGAGCAAAAGAGACGAGCAATGACCACGTCAGTAAATATTTGACTTCGTTCCCCAGGAAACTGTTTTCACCCCGAACAAAATAAATATGCCGAAGACCCGTGCATCTTTAATACGCGTAATCATCTCGCTAAAGATATGAAAGTTTAGCCCTTTATTTTATAGGTAAATGTGAAAATGTACAATTCTATAAAATCTGATTCTTTGATCGATAATTTAGGCGTTGCTGACTATTGAAGTAATTTAATATGGTATTATCAGAATGCACGAGTTATAGTATTGTATACTCAAGTTTTGTCTAATATTAATACATGTCTTCATAAAGTGTTAAGCATTCAATGTATAAAAATTCGCCAACAATTTCACATTGATTTAAATATTATATATTTATAATTTTGTTAATTAAATAAATTATTGTAGAATTGTTGAACAAAATTAAGATAAGGGATGGCAATAGTAAACATATAATACTTTTTATGCTAATATCTAACTTATATAAACGAATTAAGTAGGTTTTTCTTTTATTTCTCCATGTTCTCCATGTTAGTTGTGAATATACAGTTCACATTTTTTTCAAATATACATATTTAGAAAAGTTTGATTTATTATCTAAATTAATTTTTTTATTATTTAATGACATTTTATTAAAACCCTTTTTACATTTTTTTCATGGAAAGCCAATTTTTATTTTACGAATTAAAATTATTTAATTAAATTAATATTTTAATAAAATTTTATACAATTATATTTTCATTTATAATCATCGATAGATTATCAAAAAATTCAAATTTAGCTTTAATAATATTTAGTTATTAATAAAAGATTTCTCCAATTAGAATTTTAAAAATTCATATCTATCTATATATGTAATTTAAAGTCACTGAACTGTATATTGTACAACATGTTCGAATATAATAATTACGAAAATTAGGTTATCAATTAGAGTTTATAAATGTTTATAAATCCACATATATATGCATAAAGATAGTTTATGAATAAGATTGCTAAGTAGTAATGACCTCTTAAAATGAACTGTATATGTATTATGTAATTATGTAATTATTAATATCACTGTTTATTTATTTTTCATGGATTATTTTAATCTAAAGAATATTTTAAAAAATTGTATCAGTTTTACGGTTTAAAATACAATAATTTAAAAGTAAATGCCTTTTTATGCATTTTTAACATTATTTTATAATTATGCTACATAGCTAGACTATAATATATTATGAAACCTAAATATATTATGTTTGATAAGATTTTATAAATACACCAATTTACATGTCATATGTAGGTTTGGTTTTGGATGTTTAACTAATTTTAATTGCGACAATTAAGCTAAGATAAACCAAATAACTGATTCAATAATTTAACGATATTATCCCTCAGTATACAAATTAATCGTGAACTTATTAATAAATGTGCACTTAATGGTAGATTTAGATAAATTGGCATTTTGCAAATAAACAATTCCAAATAGCATAATATATTGAAGTAATAATATTAATTCACGATTAATTCACATACGTGCACTAACTGAAATAACATATTTATTTATTATATTACATAGAAATGATCACATATATATTGTCTATATATAACAGTTATAAAAATATGGGAAGTTTTTCTGTTAACAGCTTTTTAGAAATATACTAATGAAACTATTTACTCAATAAACCTTTTGATAGCTGACAACACCTTTCTGTTGATATCACTATTATACCAAACCCAACATTAATTACGTCCGAAGGTTACTTGAAGAACATTTTTAACAATGGATAGAAATGTTCCGATAATTATAATGATTAATCCGTTTCAGTAACTCGGAAGAGAAATTCTATTGATCGAAAAGATGTTTACACAAAATGTATCTTTCTTTGGTGGTAATTAATAGCTCTGTATATCTACATAGATGGTGAGTTGGTAGAGTTTGTAAAGTCTGCAAGAATTCTCAATTTATTGGACTTGAAAGCATTGATATCTTCTCTTTTTGTTTATAATAATAAGATAGTCATTTAAAAAAATATCTATTGCTACATTTAGTTTTTTAGTGATAATTATATCACTATGAACTATTTAATATTAAAAATATCATAATTCAAACAGGGAAAAATGGTTAATAACATTTTAGAATTTATTTTTCTGGCAAGGCATGCAGTCGCTATTTGGAAATTTTCTATGTTGTTTAATTTCTAATTTGATAATAAATATATGTAGTTAAAATTTGATGATTTTTTAATTATATGGTAATTGTTATAACTTTAGTAAATATTGTATCCATGAATAATTGGTTTGCGAAGCATGGTCAGTCAAAGAGGTAAATAGCCAAACAATAATTCAACCAAGTAAAAATATTCAACAGCTATATTCAACAGGTAAAAATAATTTTATAACTTAGAATGTTCCTGTGTTCTTAGATATTTATAAAAGACATTTAGACTCGACAACTTATATATAAGAATGAGAAACTATATATCAAACGGCAACTTTGCAATCAGCCTGAAATGTTAAAGAAAATTATATAACCCGCAAAAAAATATAGAGAAGAGAATCATGAAATTAAAGCAATGAGGGTGTAGTTGACCGATCCGTACTGATCCTAATTCATTCGGCAATTAGCAATTTGTCATCTCCATATGATAACAGCGACTTTGAGCTTCACGTGAAGCTTAAGGAAACAGAATCATTTAACTTTCCGATCAGTCCAGTCCCTCCCTTTTCTTGTTTTTCCCTTTTACCTTCATCTGGCTTTGCACGTATACACTTTTTTGTCCCCTGTAATTCTTCCTTTTATCTTGGTTCCTTTTTGCAAATGAATTATCGTTTGAAGACCATGTCGAAAGATTCTCTTTAGTCAGACAAATATTGAAAGAGAATACGACGGCTTTCATCTTCTAAACCGTTACGATTGCCAGCCAATGTTCAACTTCGCCAATATATTATCCACTTCTGTGTTTTTGACTTGTTGTTTGTTTTAATACAGTCAAATAGTGTTCTCAGACTCTTTCATTAGTGCAAGCCACACTCTACTGGGAGTTGCATATTAGCCATTGTGGGGCTGTCTTGGTTTTGTGCATGGCAAGTTTGAAGATGGCAAAGCGATTGATCCTCTGAGATGAATATATGAATAATCTATGATATTGGTATCATTTGAGAAGTTTCACCGCGAAGAAATCATGTTAAGAGATAACAAAAAATAGACAAAATATTATGCATCGGCAATCATGTATTTATTAATCATGTACTTATTTCTATACGTAAAAGGGAAAATATAGTGATATATACATACTTGTATTTAAATAACTACTTATTTGTATGTCAAAATTAATATCACGATTTTAACAGCGTTTATTTGCGACAACATACATCAAAAATGTAAGTGTTGTAGCTATATTACTGTTTTGTACTCGTTTCTTGCTGTTGTTCTTACTTATTCAAGTGATGACTTACACTAACGGTTAAATGGATAAGGTAAAATAAAACGTTTTAATTATACATATAATTACATCTTTAATAACATTTGAATTAATCGATAATGAGTTGGGTCAATTTTTGTTTTACTAAGCATGACATTAAATTATGTTCAAGTTAAATGATTTATATCCTAAATTGAGGCCATTAATAATTTTAATCGTAATTTAATTGTCTCTTTTATTCTTTCTCGATATAAAAATTTAATTTTATGCCCAATAAATTACTTCTCAACCGCTAAATATTATCAGAAAGAAATATCTAAAATTTATCCTATAAGAATATATTTCTCTGATATATTTCAGCATCTATTATGATATTGCAAATTAAATATTTGTATTCATCTGACAACATTTAACCTGCTTATTCCTCAATATATCCCTTTTCTTTGGAAATCTTTTCTCTAAATGGAGTTGTGATTGACAGTAGGGGTTATTATTTAAATAATTCTTCTTTCACATACTATTAGGACAATAAAATGGTATATTTTGAAGTGGTTTCAACACGAGGAAACATTAAGTCTGCTAATGTTTCCGCTGGTATCGATCAGGCCATATTTGCACCCTTCTTCACTTTTAGCTTCTTTCATAACCGTTGTTGTGAACCACTTTCCAAATGTATTCATAGAAAACTCGTCCAGATGTATGTATATGTATATATATATATTTATTTATTTCCAATCTTCCTGTATTGTATTGCTATTCGTAAGTTTTTTAATTATTCTATTCAACCTACCGTGCATAATTCAGGTCATATTAGATAGTTACACACAAAACAAGTTGTAGCGTAAAGGGTCTTTTTCAAAACTACCCGTGCGGCAATGATTCTGGAACCAACAGCTACATAGCTACACAATACCCTTGTGCCTGATTGTAATCATTGCCATTTGTGGCAATGGGGATATATAGTACCTTCGTGTCGCATTTTATTATCAGTAGAATTCTGTTAGAAGCACAACTATTATCCACAATATACATTTTTTTCTTCTTGATATTAAACTATCTCCATTATAGAGTGTCGTTACTGTATAAGCAGTTTTTATTAATTATGCGACCAATGAGATTGATATGCAAATATATCCAAACCTAATGGAAATGAGAACAACACAAATTCTATTTTAATATTTTGTGAAATGGTATTTTATGAATGCTTTGAAAACTTGAACAGAAAAGATTTTGAATAGACATGTTTGATTGAGTTTCATAAAAATGATTATCTACGAAAGGGAAGTCATTTTCTAAAACAATATATACAAAAGCAAAAAGTTCAGAAGATTGTATACAAAAGCAAAAAGTTTAAAAGATTATTCTTGTTTAAAGATATCTATCCGAAGGCCAATTTCATTTCAAAATGAGCATCGAAAAACACATATTTTTCGGATATATCAGCTTTAGGGCAGTTGGCGTTCCATTCAATTAAAATTGGAAATGGGCCTTGACTAATTAATTACAAAAAAAGATTTCTGTTTTTTTCAAAAGTTATTTTTCTATAATACAAACCTTATTCTTAAGTCTTAAGTATTAAAATGCTTAGTTTGACTCTATATTATTACTTTTCTGTATTTTATTGTAATGGATATGCTTAAGAATAAAGCAAATCCCGATTTTTAAGTTGAGATGCGTGTATTATTTTCTTCATTTTTATTGCTGATATACTGAATGTAACTGTACTGGTGAAGGAAAGAGGTGAATTGCGAATTAGTTGAGTAAAAAAGGAACGAAAAAATTTGTTTGTTCTGTTTATAATAAAATGGCATCTGAAAATATTCAAAGATGCTATTTATGATAAGAATATTATTTTAAAGTCTTTTTATTTAGAGTTTCTGCAATACTAAGATTTCATTTTTTTAATTCTTTTAAAAATACGTCAATGTCGACAAAAGATATATTTATGCGATTTTATAGAGAATAAATTATAAATTTTTGAATTTTTCTATTCTCGCATTAATGGAGTTATCCACAAACATTCTTTAAATGCAAATTGAAATGAAATGTACAAATATATAATAAACCAATGAATATCTATAAAACAATGAAACTGAAACAACTCTAAATAAGAGAATATAGAACTAAGTTAGAGCCTTCTTTTGATTTAAATAACTATATTTTTAGCTCCAGTAAACCTTACACAACACCCTCAAAATATTTCCATAGTATATAATATCCACACCCTAACTCTATGATCCACATAATATTCACACAATATTAACACAAAATCCACGCATAATATCTTCACAAAACCACATAATATATCTGCACCAAAATTTGATTAGTTAAAAATAGTAAAATATTATAGATTTCATTGATATATACAGCAGACATATTTTGGTTAACTTATCTTCAAATATTTATATATTTCAAATAGTAAGTTCATGACAAGTTTTCCTCTTTCATATCTATAACTCTGGCTTCGAAACTGATTGTCTGTGAAACATTCTTTTAATTGAAAGGGCTCTAGAGAACTCTAACACCTGGCCCTAAGGATATGTCATGAATTGTGAACATTATGTATTTACTTAGTAGGTGTAAATAAATATCTGGTAAAAATAATACGTTTCCACGTTTAAAGAAAAATCAAATTAATACAAATTTTAGAAAAACAGTGTCTGCAAAAGGAAATATTCACGATTGACATTTAATGTAAAATATATATTTCATTAAATTCTGAGTAATATTACTGTTATTATTTAAATGAATATTGCATTAGAGCACAATTAATAACGATATATGACCTAATTGAATATCAAAGTTGTGTAAAATTCAATACTGCTTGGTGATACAAAAGATGACTTCAAATTATAAACTGTTTATAACTTTATTTAGGTTGTAAAATAGCGTTCAAATGTTAATTTTAATTTCATAACTGGAACAATAATTATTCGAAAATGCGAAAATAATTTTAATATTTCTATAATAGCGTGACAATTTAATAACTAATTTTTTCTTACAACATGCATCGAGTAATTATTGGTGTTACAGTCAAACTCCTTAAATTTCTCTAATTAACATGTTGGGAGTAAATCAAAGAATGGTACCGAATCCTATCTTGTTTTTACATAAAAAATAATTATTATATTTCGTTCAGGCATGAATTGAGCATTATTTAGTTTTTTAAAATATCTTTTAAGATATTTTTAGTAAGAAGTTGACAACATTATTCTAAATAAATTGTTATAAAATCAAATTAAACGAATATATTTGATAAACAATTGGACGTATCAGATATGAATTATCATTGATAACATGTTTTGAGGCAATTTATTCTAGAAACTGAGAACTTTAGGAAAGGAGTAATTAATTGCATGTTTGTCAACATCAAAACTAATTAAAAAATCGAGCAACATATAACAAGACATTTTTAGCCATCTATGTATGAAGAAATTTCGGGAAACATATTAAAGTCTTTTTAATCGCTAAATGTGTGTGCTTCATTAAGTGATAGGAAATCCACAAACTCATCAATTATTTATCGTAAATATCGTTTTAGTTAAACTAGTCTAGATGGATTATTCTACAAGGAACATCATTTTAATTATAGTTAAATGTTGTACCTATATATCAATGTATGTGGCGCAAACCATGCGGTGTTGTTATGAGCATAGCAGATAGTATAGAATGACTAATTTGCTGGACATTAGAAACAATGTATAATTTATAAAGCATCAAATAACAGGAGTTGGAAACACCCTTATTTTATTACAATTAATTGTAGTTTTATTCTTGAAAGAAAAATCTGCATTAGATTCTTTTGTGGATAGTTTAAAGCACTGAATTTTTATATAAAATTGTAGTAAACCAATTATTCTATCGACTGACATTGTTTTGTTGTAATATTAATTAATAGGTAAAATAGCCAATAGGCATTTGCATTTTATATCTAACTTTTTATTTTATATAGAATTTTTTTCAGTTTTAAACATTTATTCATTAAACATATTTTAACCGACACTATATAGCTAGTTGGGTAGCACGTTTAGTTAACAATACACATATTCTAATAAATGTATACATTCTAATTATTATTATTCAGTTAAAATTACATTTCCAGACAATAAGTAGAACAAAATACTTCTGTTTAAATTAAAAATTGTATTTTAATTCGTCTCATTGCTAATTTTACAAATTACACCTTTTAATAATTCTTTTTATGATGATTTATATTATTCTTTCTGTTGTCATCATTTCGCAAAGCTATATTAATTATGTTATCTACTTTTTTACCTATATTGTATATAAAATATTTTCATAGGTGACGATGAATGAATTAGATTTAAATTAGATTTCATCAATCGTTTTAAAGCAATAAAATCAAATTCAAGTTTATTTCTATAATTACATAAGTTTTTGTTCTTATATAAATATCTGATTAAAATATCATTATTTTAAAAAGATATTTAAAAGTACTTTCGTTATTCAAAGTACTTTCGTCATACTTTCGTCATTAAACAAAAATAATAAATTCAACAATAAAATTGACCCACTCAACCATTAACTCTTCTTTCGCTATGAAAAGAGATGATATATACTCTTTCTAGAAACCATTTAAATTTATTCAAACAAACCCATAACCTCCTTTCATAATATAGAAATGACAAAAGCTGTGTAGGCATGCAGTATCTCTCGTGCAAACTGGTTAGAAACATTGCCTCCCTTTATTACCTCAGCTCATATTAACTCTTAATTAAAAATGTTTGAAACAATCCAAACGGCTTGGGCTACAGGACAGCCCCCCTTGGGAACCTCTTCCTCTCCCCCTCCCTCGTTCTCTCTCTCTATGTGCATCTCTCCACAGACAAGTTTCCCGCTTTCTACGCCAGTCATAATTTATACATGAAATATCTATTTTGCATTTACCTGTGTGATTGTAACTGTCATAACCGACTATTGCAAGGCTTTTAATAGTGAATGTATAATGTATATGTATGTATGTATTCATTGATAATAAATGTTCTCTTAAAAACTATCTATATATTCGAAACTCTATATTTTGTGTCTAGTTACTAATTTCCAAATGATTTTGTACCTGCTTGCGTTCCTGTGGAATTTTACAGGTTACTCTATGAGTGTAAATAATTTCTAGATGATACGTTTGTCACCGTAGAGACAATTTTTTTCTCTGTAAAGTTCCCAGGGGCAGAATGGGTTGAATTGTGTTTATTTGGGGCTAGCAGTGATATCCTAGAGAATGGTCTGTTTTGTTCCATTGTTAAATTAATTATAATTAATGTGAGGTTAGAATTCTGAATCTTTTCTGATTTATTATTTCAGAAAAAGGCAAGAAATGTTTGCATTTCTTTGAGAAAGGAAAAAAGGAATGTGTAATTTGTTTCGGAGAAAAATAATTTAAAAACTTTTAGCTTATGTTAAACATATGATAGATTTTGTAAATGCGAGTTCTGTTCTGCAAATAAGTTCTGGTTTTATTGTTTCAGTATATGTTTTACTCAAAGTACACAAATCTAATCCTAATTATATCGTGGAAATGTTGTTATAAAATTAAAATTTATAAGTTGAGAATATCAAAAATATAAGAAATTATAAAATCTGAGTGATTATTGGGTGATTATAGATTTCAGAATTAGGATATTATATTAAAATCACAAATTTTAATGAATCTAGAAATTAATTTACACGTAGAAGCTCTTAATGATTATTTTAATGTAATTATTGATATTTAAAAATATACAATACAAAATGTATAGGTAATAAAAGTAAAAGTAAAATAATACACTCTCTGTGATAAAATTAACCGCTTACAAAAACTACAAACCAAACTAAATTAAATTAAATTTTAAAAGAAATATATGAAAATTTAATTCGGTTTTCATTGCAGTTTTTATGGGAGGTTAATTAAATTTTAGAGAGTTTTAATATTTTTATTTTACTTTTAATATAAATTTTGTATTTTTATTAGGTTCCTCTCTGACACACCCCACAATATTTTATTGATATTTACTTTTGAGCAAACCATTTTTTATGTTTAAATAAATTTCTTAGAGAATTTATTTCGCGACAAATCTTTAAATATCTTTTATAAAAGTATAGAAACTATTGTAAGAAAAAGTGTCAACTTTTAGTTTATCAAAACGAACACAAATACACTGTTTTGAATGTAATAATTTCGGAAATCTTGAATGCATTTTTATTATTCGAATTTTGCCTCTCAATTTATACCAAAAGGAGAAAGAAGAGAGAGAAAAAATTAGATAGAGGAAAAAACTATTTTGTCACTCTACGCGGCATAATGTTGTAATTTGCATAAAAAATGGAACACATTGCAGAGGATTTATTTATCAGTCAACTCTCGCGCTTTCTTCGAAGGGAAGAAAGAATACCCTAATATCTCATTCACATTATGTTCCCCCAAAAAGCGGATTGTTTTCTTTTGGAGGTTTCCGAGTCACTTGACAATAGAAGAGAGAATAAAAGATTCGATTCATTAACAACGAATCAAATGCATTAGGAAGTATTAACCCTGTTTAAAGTTAGAGTTTTCTTCTCTTTTAATGCAGAGTGTAGGTAGTCCTTTTTTATATTATAGAACATCAAGTTGTTGTATTTGGAAGGATTATTTCTGGAGGTTGTATAGGCTGCTTCGAGATAGTTATAGCTCCTTATGTATTCAACTTATGTTAGCATTCTTTATTTAGCATGACTAGACTTTTTATTTGTGTCAATGAAATTCATCCTTAAAAATAGTTCTACAGATTTATAATTAGCATAAACACACCATCATACATGCGATTATTTTTATTATAAAAAGCGATTTTTAAATAAGTTATTGTAAACCTGAAGGTACACCTTTTACATGATACGTAAACAGAGATTTCGTTTAATTGTCAAAAATACATTCAAATTGTAATGACCTAATTCCAATGACTTAATGTATATAAATTTATCAGAATTAAAATAAATAATACTTTAGTATTAATATTGTTTATTTATTAGAATAAGCTTATGTATATAATAATTGAATTATATATCAATAGCTGAATCATTGAATAATAATTAGTATTGATTACGCCATTTAATTGAATTTTTGTATTAACTTTTTTCTAATCAATGAAAGAAATATTAGTAAATTATAACACTGCATGTCAACTGTATATTAAATTCATACAAAAAGATGATTAGAGTTAAGAGATAAGAGATAAAGAGAAGGGTGAGGAGAGAGATTAATACGACATCCGCCATTTTGTATGTTTAAATCTTGAGTTTTGTGCCATCAACTAAAGTTTCTTGCTTCCTAAGAAATGTTCCGGATGTCTCAAAGATGTTATATTGTCTCTGTGACAACTCCGTTTGATAAACTAGACACCTTTAAGCTCTCCATGCAATTAATCTGTCAGACTTTTGTGTATTGAGATTTATGTTAAAGTGTATCATATATGGTTATTATACTACAGACCCCTTTTTAGGACACCAAATATATTGCTGATTGAAAGCATATAAGCAACTCTGTATAATTATAAATTTTTTTCTTCTAAATATTTAGTTGTTACTATACTAAACTGTATTGCTATAGTTTTGGATTAATAAGCATAGTTTATTTATATGATGTTATTCTTAATTGAAATATTATTGATCCTTTCATTAATTCTGTTGGCAGGTTATATAAATTAGCTTTTACTTTTCTGAATTTATTATATATCAAACAATTTATGGAAAAACCATCTCCAGTTTATAAAATGTCAATAAAACAAAGCAATCAAACTAACTAACTAATCATAACTAAATTATTCTACAATATTGGTGCAATTTCTGTAACTATTACACATTTTTGGGAAGTTGCTAAAACATTAGTTTTCATTTTTTATGTTACTTGTTATTCGTTATATATTTTAATTCAATAAGTGTACGGTTAACCGGTTGTGTGATTAAAAAATAATTTATAGATATGCAGAACCGTAATGAAAATAAATAATCTAGAAACTCAAAACATTTTTAAACATGTCTATATAAATCTAGAAAATTCAACACAAATATTTTAAATAATCGAAAAAAAGATTTTAAATTAAACATGAGATATTTGTAAAAAATATGAAGACACGATTATTATTGATACAATCAAGTATGTAAATGTGAAAGGATTCAAAATTATAATGGACAGTTATTATCATAAAAAACTTATCAATGACTTCTCGTTTTAAAATTACATTTTGAAGTGAGGTGATTTACGAGCTATAGGTCATAACCCAACTAAATAATTTCATTTAGTGATTGATGTATGTCATAGGCATTTAGTCTGAAGATTCTTATAACATCTTACCTTTTGAAAACTAGTAAAATACGTCTGATGTTCACTTTAAGAATTTTTAATCTTTGAAAATATTCCTTTATTTTATTATGAAAATTAAAACTGATCTATTTGTTATTTATTTGTTAATGAGGAGTCTGATGAAATACGTCCTAAGTAATAATATTATTTAGTATAGTTAGTACATATTCTGTTATAATTATTAAATTGCTATTTCGTATTTTATAGTTAATATCTTCAACGAGTGAAATTTCCCGGAAACAGAAAATTTAGATTTCTGGAGAATTGATTAAATGTTTAAAGTTTAATAGGAAATAAAAATTCCGTTCCAAAAAGAAATTAAGTCAGTATGAATTGTAATATAATAAAGACGTATCATGTGTCATTAGCAATGAATTGGTTTTAAGAATGTATAAATCAAGATTAAAATCAATAAATCTCTCATGATTTTCAATAATTGTTTCAGTATGATAAAATTATTTGTTTTTTAATTCTTTATCACGCAAGCCAGATTCAAAATTAGTAATAAGAAATAGGTATTCAACTATTTGTTGTGAATTAAAAATTAATTTTTTTGTATATTAAAAACGAGGCACCATTTATTTTATAAATATTTAGGATTAAAAAGATTATTTTATTGACAGAAGTTGTAAGCTTGTTAACAAATTTGTAATTGTGCTTTGAAAAACATAAAATCTATTTAATAAAAAATACTTTGATTCCAATTTTTAACGTATTCAAGTGATATAAATTCCTCTTTTTTCTATACTGTTGATAATTAGACAACTATAGGTATTTGAATAAAATATTGGGGATCAAGCAAATCTATAACTCCTAATATGGTGAAAATAAATCTAAATCGTCTACAAATTGTCTGCCTACATTAATTACTAAGTGTGCATTCCGTGTTGTCATTGCTATACTTATATATATATAAATGGCCGCGCAAGGGTATAATCAAGAAAAGTTTTAATTTGAAACAGTTTTGTTCTTTGAGGGAACGCTCCGCTTTTTCATATCACCAGTCTTGACTCCCCATGGTTAGCCATATTCACTGGAGTAACTTACGTGGGCTTCTCAGTATAGCCATCATTAAACCTTCTAGGGTCTTCATTGCGGCTGTCTGGTCTGTATCATGTCAACAAACAATATAGAAAACGATCTTTAAAAAGTTTTGCAGAATCAAAATGAGACGAAACAAAATTAAACACTGTGTAAATTTGGAATCGTTTAATATTCTTAACAGTTTTGTTAAATCATCAACAATAATTTCTAAATAACTATGTTCTCTTAATTCAAATTTCTTTTTCCCCATTTCCTATAAATTAACTTCAATCATCCACGGCCACAAACATGGATACTGAGTAATTTGTAATTATAATGTTACTCCAGAGCAGTAAGATAAACAAAGTATTTAATGAAACCACAACTGCTCTATTATACAACATAAACTTCCTAACTGCAAAACTTATTATCCGCACTGTTAGAAATAAAGGCTTTTTAAAAGATTTTTTAGGGAAAAGGGTTCTTGAATAAGGTTCCTTGAGAAAAAGTTCATTAAAGAACCTTTGGCTGCAATAATCTTTTAAAAGGTTCAATGAAAAGGTTAATAGAGAGAAAAAATGGTTTCTTTAACAAAAGTTTTTGAAAATAATCTAAAAAGGTTATTATATAGATCCAAATTAAAAATATTTTCTGACCGGCTAAAGAACGTTTTTCAACAGCGCGCTGAAGTGCTACCCTCCGCAAAATTCCGGGCTACAAACAAGTAGGTCTGAGGTTCGAAACTAGCAACGTACTCTTGGTTTAGTGATAGCAAATTCCTGTCATGAAATCTACTTTGCTATATAAGGAAGTTTATATTCGGAATTGTAAACTTGTATAATACTGTTAACCGGTATTACAAAGCAATTCTAAATGTTTGACCTGATACAAAAATTAAACTTATTAAAACATCAAAAATACTGTTTTACAAACGTATCACAAAAGTTGCTCAGTCGTTTGAAGGATATAAACATTTTAGCGTTTTGTGGCTGGGTTATTGAGAAATTGTATTAATAGCAATTTTCTAATAGAAACACCTGCATATACATTTCTGATATATTGGCATTGTCCCTGTTTAATTGTATAAGAAACATAATATGATTATATAAAATAAGTCCCAAGGAACTATAATATTATTTCGTAGCTATGACAAACTTTAATAAAAGGAAAGATAACAGAAGTTGCATGGAGAACAATTCTTTGTATCTTTATTTTTATTCTCGTAAAGAATCATCGGAATACACTATCACTTAGAGATATAATCGATATTAAAAATTAAAAGTTAAACATAAAATAAGACAAGTTTTTTGATTATATCAGAAGTTAACTAAAAAAGTTAACTTTATATTTGTTAATGAGGAGTCTGATGAAATACATCCTAGGTAATTAGATTATTTAGTATAGTTAGTACATATTCTGTTATAATTATTAGATTGCTATTTCGTATTTTATAGTTAATATCTTCAACGAGTGAAATTTCCGGAAACAGGAAATTGTGATTTCCAAAAATTATTGTGAAAATTTATTATTTTTATCGTTTTTTCATATATTTTAATTTTTGATATTTTCTATGCAAGATAAGACACGTTTCTTCTTTGTGAAATTTTTTTAATTAATAAAAAAATCATCCATATTTGAAATAATTACTAAATAAAATAAGAAAATTGAACTATAGGTATATCTATATATAGGTCTATATGGTAATAGGCAGTTAGCTCTTAGGATACCTTAAAATGGGGTGCTTTTGCGAGTCAGTAACTATTGATATATTCAAGCTATAATAACTAAACCTGATATGTATAAATTTCCCATATACGCTAATATTATATTAAAATATTAAGTTTATCAGTAAAACAATTAAACAGTTACAGTTTTTCCAATTGTTGGATTTGGAACAATTCTTCTACTTATTCAACACCAATAAATACTTGAAAACATTGATATATTTTGATTTAATTTTTAACAAATATTATTCATGGGCGTAGAACTTAGAATCTTGAATGTTTGAAACGATATGACTAAAAGTAAAAAACATCAAATTACACAATATTTCGTGATGTTAAACAATTAAGTTGAATTTATAAATATTATGTTATAAATAATAATTGAAATAAAATATAATATAATATATAAGAAATATGTAAGCCTATAAATTTATTTTTTTATTTGATTAACTTCATACAAAAATAAGTGATAAAAATTTAAAAAATTTAAATATTATCTCACTTTCACTTTAAAATTATTTGAGTTTCAGAGGTTCGGGAAAGGAAAAGTATTACTATTTAGGAAACTGTAAATTTGGTTTTCCAAGAAATGCTACTTCAAATGATGAACTTTGTACTAGACGGAAAAAGCAAGAACAAATTTTAATTATTATCATATCATTTAGCAATACAAGAATTGGTTTGCGGACATTTAAATTATTCCTATATTTACAGAAATTTTATTCCCATATATTCAGTGCTAATTCTATGCGACCTACATTAGGCGATCCATTTAATCACCAATGCAGTATTTGGCATTTTGGAAACACTGAATATTGCAAGGATGAAAACATTGAAACTAAAAAATGTTTATAAATACTGTTTGCAAAATGAACTTCTGTTAGCTCTTAAACACAAATTATTTAAAAATTAAATTGAACCAACAATAATTTTTTTATTATTATTTATTCACTACTTTTTGTCATTTTTTCTTTAAATAATTGGTTATTCTTTTTTATATAAAACTAATATCGTATTGTGATGCGTTAACATTCTGTTAGAAAGTTCGAAAGCCCTAAAGTAAAATCACCCTGAGCGATAATAACTTCAATAAGTAACAACTAAAGAAATTAATCAATGCACGACAACAAAATATGGTAAACAATTTAACACAATTTAATACAATTTTAACAATTTAATTGAAACAAAGTTTATTGAAAAGTGGAACAATATTTATGATGTTGCATGCTCTGCATAAAATAGTAATTTATTTTAGGATATTTTGAGATAAAATGAACAAATTGCTCATTTTATAATTACTCGTATGGGACTAATATTAGAGACATAAATTATTCTAAAATTAAAAATTCGCTGTTAATAATAAGAGAAAAATAATTACATTACACAAAGGATAATTATCTTCGTTTAACTTTCCAAGCATTTTTGATCGATAGCCTCAAATTAAAAAAAATAATAATCTAGCAATAACTGGCGGGTAGAAAAGTTTATAATAAATTGAAATCTGAAGTTGGCAGGTTTTGATTTGATTTTTGCAAGTCTGAATATTTCCATAATCTTTTTATGATCTAATAAATATACATAAATAAAATATAAATACATTGAAAGATTTACGTTCGATCATCATTAAATATAATTATTTGGCAAAAATTTAATTTTGTACTCTTCAGAAGTTTTTATTATTATTTTGAATCCATTATTATTTCGATAATTTCAATTCAATTGTGATAATTTATTATTAAGAAAATTTTCCATATGTTTAAATCATTAAGATTACATTGTATTATGATTTTATTATTTTGCCAAATTACAGAAAAATTATAATTTATTCATAATACAATTTCCAAAAAGTTTAATTTCAATTAAAAAATTCATAACTTTAATTTTTGAAGAAAATAAAAATCATGCGTAATCCCAATAAGGAATGGGAAAAGAAGGTCGCTGACGAACGAATGAGTCTGTAGTTATTGATCTAAGATATCGAGATTATTGTAGCGATATGTGTCCACCCCGCTCAGTATACTATACTTATATACTTCTTAAGACAATCTTTCCACCTTCTCAAATCTCCCGAACCGAATGCTGCCGCCGCGAATAACCAATTTTGAATTACCCCTTGACCAACCTATTAATTAGGTCGTCAATGACAGGATTCTTCGCCGACTAATTTCTCCTTCTTGACTGGAAAACCTGCCCGCCCATACTGTCACCCGCCCCCTCGCTTTTCCTAGTCTTTATACATAAAAAACCTGTGAACAGGAGAAAAAAAGTTATCACTAAAATAAATAGAAGAAGTTCTGTTGTCGCTGACCGCCAGGGTTGAAATATCCTCTGTATCGACGGTCGAAGTCAAACACTTTCTAAATTAGTAGGTACAGAATTTATAGTTGAAGGTAGAATTAGAAAAATAAAAAAATAAAGCGAAGCTCGTTTAAAAATCCATATAATTCAATGAGGTAAGTTATTTTTCAAATTAATTTTTCATTAAAATTCTAAATAATTGTACTATGTATAAATAGTGGGAAAATTTTATGTTTTAATAAAGAAATTAAGAAACGAATTTGTTTTAACGTTTTAATAAAACTAAAATTGCAATACATAGAACGAGAAATAAATATAAATATTTATGAATTTTAACGTTAACAGAAAATTTCATATTTGATTGTATAATTAAATGTTACTTTGTCTATGCTTTACTAGACACTTTTGAATAATTAATTAATTAGCATAAATAAAATGGAATTATAAATACTTCTTTTTAAACCGTACTTA
This sequence comes from Vannuccia rotundouncinata, assembly GCA_034780395.1. Lineage (NCBI taxonomy): Eukaryota > Metazoa > Platyhelminthes > Proseriata > Coelogynoporidae > Vannuccia > Vannuccia rotundouncinata. The sequence continues at coordinate 14,844 of JAUZNC010000009.1, read as the reverse complement.
TATCAACAATCTGATATTGACATTTCAATCAAGAATATCTAAAATTATGTTAAGAAAACAATTGAGAAAACGTTTGGATTTAGATAATAAATAAATATTTTTAAAGTGATCACTATTTTAATCAAAATTCATAGGCTCTTTTATAATTACACACCAATTAAGGGTGTTTGGACATGATGTACACATTGACGAATATTTTAATTAATAGTTCTAATCTTTAACTATATTATAATCATAAGATTCAAATTAATTCGATTATTGTGACAACCAAACATATCAATGGAGATTTTAAAAAATTTAAATAATAAAGTACTTGAAGTTTTTATCATATTTGTCTATACAATCAAATATAATGATTTGAATAATTAGAATAATGAAAAAGAGAAGGGTATCTGTTTATCGAATTCTTATTAGTTATTTTAAATTGCACTTGACTTAAAAGGGGTTTTATTTAATCTTTTGACATTTTCCATGTCCAGTCCGAAATTGGAACTTTGTTATAAACATTAACTTGAACAACATCTTTTGAAAACAATATTAAAATTCTGTCTATATTCCGAAATAATTGAATACCCTTTTAGCAATATCAATAAATATATCATTAAACGATGTCCATCTTATACGTTAAAAATATTCTGTAGTATAAAGATAACATCTTTTTTGTCCTCAATTTTTATAACATTTTTAAAATAGATTTTTTTTATTAATTTTCAACAATGATACCTCAAGAGAGCTCACAATTGCTGAAAAAATGCTAGTTATTAATCATTGTTAAACATTTTATTAAGTGTCAAAATAACATAATGAATATTTAACAAAAAGTTAAACATTTCGCCAATTTTCAGATCGTGTACATATTTTGTTTCTAAAACGTTTGCAGCAGATTAAATTAAGAATTGCGTGCAATTAGTATTCCTAAATCTTTTCTGCAATTTCAAAGTTATTGTGAATTATTATCGAATTTAGGTGAGGATAACTTCTTTGTTTTTTCGTATAAAGCTTTGGATGTTTTGTTCTATTTTAGAGGTACCTTTTCCAATGTTTATTGACATCATATATTATCAAGAAAGGATCAATAATATTTAATCAATTATCAATTCGGAAACGACTTCTACAAAAGATTAATTAATTTTTATTAATTAAAAGAATGTCACAGTGAAATAAAGATTTTGCTTTAATTTATAAATTATTCAATTTATATTTGAAAGTATCCAAATTAATAAGCAATTTAGACTTTTAATTATGTTTAGAAATTTTCTTTTCTATATAATTATAACACCTCCTTGTCATTATGTAAGCCGTATGTATAATAATAAAATTGGTTGCTATCGATTTTTAATTATTTTCGCTTTAATAAATTTAATCAGTTATTTTGTTATTTTAGAAATTACAGATGCTTACCAATTTTTCACGAATATGCATAATGATTATGTTTCAACATGAATAAATCAATCAATAAGGTATTTTATATCACGCTAATTTTTATTAATCTTATTTTATAAATATAAAATAAAGGATAATACTTTATAATAATTAACAATAAAACCATTTAATAACATTCTTAGCTTAAAATATTTAAACGGACAATATTTTAATTAGAGAATGTTAAGAATAAATGTAGACATATTTGATAGATTTGCACATTCAATGTATTATGTATCAAAATACGACGGTAAACACTTTCACAACCTCTTAGATTATCGTAAGAAATAAAGAAGAGAGCGTTTTCAAATCAAAGTTTTCAACCAATATTCTAATTCTAAAAAAAATAACCAAACCCTAACATTTTCGTGACCACACAATTATCAGCAATTTACAAAAAAATGAAGAATTATTTGGATCTATTAATGAGAATCACTTACCTGTAAGGATACCCGCCCCAAACCGGCAACATAATACGTTTTAAAGTCGAAGGCCCCCAGTTAAAAATAAAATCAATTAGCAAAGAGTTTGGTGAGACAGTTTCCGATAGCGTTGGCGCAAATTTGAGTCGGACTGAATAAAAAGATTCTCTAAGACCAGGTGGGTTAGTTATTTTTGCCTTCAATACGAAACGGAGTTATTCAAGTGTGCACAATACAATTTTTTTAATAAAGTCTATTTGGGATCTGTTTGCGTTTTGTCTTCTTCTTTTAGTGTAAACTTAATAAAAGATGTTCCAGAAACAATTAATAACAAAAAAAGAGTCGTGAGATCAACAAATAAAAAGTCCTCGGTGTGATGAAAAGGGTATATTTCAGTTTGTGCCCTGTCGTGGTACACTTTCAAAAAAAGGAGAATCTAATTGCAAAACGGCAGACAGACGTGTACTATCCAATTCTAGCAATCCAATTCTACTTTCGAGATTCAGGTTTCCGTCTCCCAGTGTCATTCACCATTTCCATATTGGCGAAGAAGGTGAAGAAGGTAAGCTCTCCTATCTTATTCTTTGTCACCCACCCCTCTCTTTCTCTCCCGGCGTTTTCGTTTCATTTTGTCTGCTCATGCTGATTCGCTAAGAGTTGTGTGTATCACTTATATTTATCTTCTGGTGATAATATTCCCTTAAGAATTTATAATTTTAAACAAATTATCAAACGATTATTAGTTGATTATAGATATTTACATTGAGCTGAGATAAAATTTCTATGAAAATGTAGGAGGTAATTTTTAAGGAATTAAATTTCAGATAAAAAAGAGCTCGGATATAGGAACAGTTCACGGTGGATTATAACATTTTACTAAGCACCAAAGTTTTACTAATTTTGAATTTCAGGGATTATTTATACTCGAAAAAGAATATTTTTGCATTAAAAAGTTTGAAAATTAAAAAAAAATATTAAAAAAAAGATTCATCATGTCTCTTCACCTTCGAATTTGTTATGAATCTGAATAAAAAAGTTGTTAAAAAATATATGATATTATATATTCATTAAATTTTTTCTTATTCTTTCTAAATCTATATTAAATTTTTCCTATATAGTCAAAGCTTTTAAAATATTTTATTTAAAGTCGTTTTCAATGTTTCCCTCTATAACTTTATATCTTTTATAAATATTCTAAAAAGGGATTGTCTTATTTACTCTCTGAAACAGTATATTTACAAAATAGAATTATTCATCAAAATCGTATTCTAAATTGACGTAATAAATGATTAAACGAAACAGTTACTCTATATTTAAACAAAGATATTATAATTCGTATAATTGTTAGTGTTAGGGTTAGAGTTAATATTTGAATTTAATCATTGACGTCATAATTTATATATATTTTTCCTTCATATTTATAGTAATATTCAAAAATTTTATAAACTAAATTTTTATATAAATTTTCTTTAACAAAAGTTAAAATATTTTATTTAGATAATAAAGGTACTAAAATATTTTCCTATAATATTACATACTACAACTTTCTAAATGTATTGTTTATAATTTGTTCTGTACTGTACATATTTAAAAAAAACTATTTTTGATAAAGTTGTATATTTAGAAGATACTTTTTGTCTGTTTTATACAGAAGTTTGTGTAATAAATACTGTTTAATGTATCGTATGAAAATAATTGTTAAAAATAATGAAATCATAACTTAGTTATATAATAACACATATGATAGTCTTTTGTAATCAGTCTATAAGTTTGTCTAAATACAAATATTTCTAAGGTAGAGATGTTTAAAAGTATTTGTGAAAAAGTATTTGAAAGCAAGTTGATAAAAATTTCAGTTCTGATCGACTTTGCCATTATTTAGGATTATGTTACGAGCCCAGTTGGTAACAGTAGAGACCCGTGCGTAAACCCCTAAAGTGTTGCCACACCCTTGCTTTGTGCCGAAACTGGTAATGCCGTACAGTTGCCACTTGTTGGTGTCGGGAATTTTGCAGAAAAGTCCACCACCACTGTCACCGCCGCACGTATCCTGAAACCAAAAGAGGAAATCAACAAAATTAAAACAAAATTAAATAAATAAATATTAAAACTAATCTAGATTAATAAAATAATTTCAAAATCAAAATCAAAATGTAAAGAAATTTTAATTTCTACCTTGCCAGTTGCCCCGGCACAGACGTGAATATTCCGGTCTATATAAAGTTCAGGGTAGGCCTTCCGACATCGATAGAAATTGACCAGGGGCACCTCTACCTCCATAAGATGTTCAGGCTGCTGCTGTTGATATCCCCATTTCGTTTTCACTCGAGAGTTGTACCTCCGATTACGGTTGGGATAGTAACTGGGCAGATTTTCCAAACGCTCGAGTAGCCATTGAATCGTGGAGTCGGGTCTGTGCAGTGTTGGCTTCTTAGACTTTACGAAGCCCCAACCAACCGCTTTACAAAGGGTTCCGTCTGATAGTAGATCTTCGGTGTTCTCAGGAATGCAAGAATAATCAATACCCGTATCTGATTGGTGAGAACATAAAAGATTAAATAATCAATAAATATAGTCCGTGTACATCAATCCAATGAGTCAAAATTCGTATATTTTCAGACGAATTTCAGATTTAATAATATAAATAAATGCCACAAAAATTTAACGAACCGTTCTGAATTGGAGTTGAAAGTTTAATCAGAGCCACGTCATAGATATTAGTAAAGGTGCTCATTCGAAACTTTGGATGAAGTATAAATCGTGAGATAGAAACATCTTTCTCTGGTCCGTCCTTTGTGAAACGGCTGTGGTCCCCAATGCGCACTACTAAGTTACCCAGCCCGTATCGCCAGGGCTCCAGCGGTCTGCCCAGTGGAAGAGAGTGGTCCACCCACGTTTTGATGCAGTGGGCGGCGGTGAGCACCCACTGCGAACTGATCAGAGTTCCTCCACAGAAGTAGAGCCCGGTTTCTCTGCCCCGCGCATACCTTTCATCATTGAAGACTAAAGCCACCTATTCGTTTATGGGTATCAGTTTGTGGTAAGCCTCAATTCAAGCTAGTCGTATTCAATTTAATATTTGAGGTATTCGTATTAATTTTTAGTTTAAAAAACATGTTGTATTTAATAAAAAATTGTGAAGCGTTTCATAGATAATTTTTTTAATATTCATGTTTTAATTTTAGTTTAAACTTTTGAATAAAATTACTATTTTTTGGGATAGGCTTATTGAATATGGGCTTAGAATTTATTCAAGTATATGCTTTATTTTAAGTAGCATAGTAAAATTATGCAACTAATTTATAATTTCGTGTAATTACAATAAATTTTAATTAGCACTATAGTAATCAAATATTACATTTAATTACATACATATATTTATAAAACTAAATTTTACCTGCCAGGGCCAAGAATGCTTACTGGATTGTCGACCTCCTGCAATTTTGTTCCGGATCATTTTGTTCTGGAATGAAGCCGATTGAATCACCGGTGTTGGGCGCACACCACAAGTTTCTGGTAATACTGAGAAGTTACTGGGTACGGCTGTAAATGTAGATGGACCCAGGAGTAGAGTGTTGGGGGGGGGACATAATAAATTGTAGAATAAAATAATCAAATAAAATGATCAAATAAAAATGGAAATTTCAAGTCTGTTCTCGATTTTTTAAACAACTTAATCGAAAAATATATGCAAAAAACAGTTCATAAAAATAACTATTGCACCAAAAAATTATGCTTTTTAAATAATAAAGTTTTCTATAAATATGCAAATTATTATTCTATAAACATTTTGATTGCAAATTTTTCTTCAAAATCTTTATTATCTATAATAGATTCACGTTGGCATTTTGAAGATATCTTTTTGTAGTAATTCCACAAGAACACCTAACCACCCTATCAGACAATACTATCGACTATATGCAAGTTTATATGGGTGTGATGATTTGATGTCACGTTATGTTAAAACACTTTAAATAGTGAGTTTATGCTGTAAAGGTTAAGACGTAATTATCAGCTCAAGTACTTACAATAATATGCTTAACTCAATAATATTGTTCTTAACAGCTGCTAGAATAAAACATCATAAATTAAACAAAATATTTTTTTATTATTGATTTTTGAATTAATCGATAGTTAAATTCAAATTATTAGGTAAGGTTAAAATTATTAAATAAATCTCCTAAATCTCCAATAAAACCGATTTTAACAAAAAAGAATTAAAAACCCCAATAAAATAAATACTAAAAAATTAAATTAAAATGTTGCAAATAAAAATTATGCAATATACTTAGAAATATGTATCGCAAATAAAATGGCAATATGAAGAAGCACAACCCTAATAAATGAAGCTGCTATTATTAATAATTATTAAATATTAGACAAATTTCATTTTTCAATAAGGTTTCATAATTCTATATTTCTTAATATTGTTGATTAATTAATGGCTTCCTTTTTGTTTATTAATTAAATTAATTCCTATATTTTAATAATTGTATGTTCTACTGGATTTCGTCATGCGTTGTGAAATATTTATTATAGAAAGCATATTAATTTATACTCGAATCAAATATTTTCAAGATTATATAATTTATTTTTAATAGGATTACAATATACTACTGTCAATTAGAAAGTACAATATAATTTAATTATTTTATATATAATTTATTCTACTGAATCGAGCCACAACAATTTAGGATAACAATACAAAAGAATATTATGAATCTAAAAGTGGAAATTAATCACACAAAAACTAATTTTAATAAGAATTGCATAAGTATTTAATTTTTACTTAATTTTTTATCTGTATATTTTTTATTAAATGGAATTTTTTTATATATACTATTACGCGGACGTGGTAATTTGTATCTAGAGGTTGTTCAACCCAATTAAACACACTCTCTAATTGTCTAAGCGTACATAAAACCGTTTTTCTGAGATTTTACTGGAAATCTTTTTCTTTTTCAATTTTCGGTTGTAATATTAATTATCCTGCAAGTTGAAGAATTAAATTAAAACGTTTGAATTTAACTAAATATTTAACGCAGAAATAAATACAGACACAAAGACCATTTCAGTTAAGTAAATATTTACAAATTTATTGGCATGCATTATGTACATCACATTCAGCTGTCAAAAACAAATTGTTTGTTTGTTTCAAAGGATGATCTATCATATATAATCATTTTATTGTGTAATTTTCAATATTAGGAAAGTATGTGAATGGTAGCTAGGTTATCTACAATATAATGCGTTAACATTAGATAGTCTGAAAACTTAATTTGATTTTTATCGTAACAAAAATGGGATCGAGATATTTATTAATAATATCGAAAATGATATTATTTTTGTCAAATTTTTCCTTTTTGGAAAGTTTAAAAAAGTTAATAACGTCAGTGTCAAAAATATACATCGAATTCCTTATCGTACATTGCTTTCTTGTGATTATAAAACCAATAAATTACTCACTTGGCGAGTCCAAAGAGCACTGGGGGATATCAGAGCACCGCCGACGCTCCATGAGGTACTGGACCGGGCAGCTCATCGAGGAGAGACGCCGAACACCGCGAGACTTCCATGAGTTGTCGCGACACTTTCGATATCGCATCTGAGTGCAGTCCTTTTTTGAGCAAGCCGTCCAGTTATTCCAGTTCCCATACTGACTAGGCATGTAGGAGAAGACCTTTTGATTTACCAGAACATAGGTGGTCGGGGATTGTCGCACTGGCCTCGAGGGTCGTGACGGCCTACTCCATTGACCGTTAGAAAAAATTGACTGAATAGAAGGAAGAGGTGATGGTAGAGTAGAGGATGTGAAAATCGAAAATGGATGAAGCGAAAATAGATAGAGAAAGGGACGAATTAAACTATAAAGGGAGTGATGTTGCGATAAAGATTAATTAGACATTTTATTTCTACCGAGATAATCTAGAACAGATATTTTGAAAATAAGTTATTAAAAAGTCATTAAAAAAATCTTTCAATAATTGAATTTGTTTAAAAAAAATAACAATTATTTTGTTATAATAATTAGTAAACATTACTAAATCGGGTATAATAGATAGCTGTGAATAAAATAAAATAAATAAAATAGATTTTCAAAAGTAAATAAGATTCGTGATGTCAACAAATTCTTCGTTTAAATCAAATTTATAGACGATTTTTCTAATATTCCAAATTACATATTTTGATTAAATAGGTTTAGACAAGATTACAACAGAGAATAGGAATGTAAGTAGATAAGTTAACTTAAATTTCTCAGCAGTTCCATAATATAATAAAGATAAACAAAAGTTTTTCCTCACCAAATGTGACACATTAATTTGTTCAACGAATTCCTAATATTTCTTATTGTTCGACCTAAAATACTTACGTATGTCATTTTTATATATATGAAGCAGATTATGAATGCAAATTCCCTTTGTGAGAAATTTATGACTTTTTCAGTGATAGAGATAAATCAAAATGTATGTATTAATAAATATATATATTTTGGAACAGTTAACATATATGAAAATAAATGTTTTAAAAAAACGCTTGATTAACATGATCAACATCCAATTAGCGGTGTCCTTATTTAAAGTTAATATAAAATAAAATAATAAAAACAATATATTTTTTTCAAATATTGTGATTTTTATTTTGGTTAGTTATATTGGTTAACAAGAATGTGTTATTTTGTATTGTATTAAGAGCCGGATGTATATTTTAATTTGACAGAATTCTGAAAGATTGAAAGAAACAAGATTTAGTTTTCCTACAACATTCTCAACGCATTGTTTATTCAATACTGTTAAGTTATTCTTTTAATACGTAGAATTAATAAACGTTGAGTCAATAAAAATAGCTCATTTTATCGAAATACGAAATGCATAATCAAACTTCACTCTCCATTCATGAATGGGAAAAAGTAGCGCCCACATTTTAATCAATGAATTATTTGGAACGCCCAAATTTCATTCCAAAGCTTATAAAACACATAAAAAATGTCTAAAAACAATTTCATTAAATAGTTTGAAACTGTCCCCCTTATAAAAATACATAAAATGACTTTATAATACTTCAAATTACTGAGCCTGTGCTCAATGCATTCAAGTGTGTTTTTTTACACATTTCAGCATATATATATATATTTTACTACTCTTCAATTATTTGACGGAGATGGTTTATATTTTTATGATTATTAAGAATATGTCAAACTGTAAAATAAGTAAAATACAAGTTAAATTTATTAATCGTAAAAAAATCTCTCATTATAAAATGGACACCATTACAGCTAAAACTAAAATCGCTATATAATAAATTTGAACTAAAAATTTGGAACTTTTTTGTCACCCACAATTAAATTATTTTTTTTTATTTTATTCAACCATAACATTTGTAAATTACGTTTCAACAATGTCCCAAAAGTAGACCTATCAATTTTATTAATTCTGAGATATAAGGAACATTCTGACTTAATTTATTATTCAGTCTATATAATTTTGTTTATGAAAAATACACTTTTCCCGGATAGTGGGTGTGTATATATTAAACACATAGACTGAACTAATTATGTTGACATTAATTGTACCTAGGTTACCTGGGCTGGTTGATTTTATTGTATGAAATATAATGTAAAATGCAGATAGACGTCATTCAAAAGGATGTGTTTATGGAAGTAATCCTTTTGCGATAAGTTAACTGATACACATATAACAAAGATATCTGTGGATGTATAATATGAAATGAGAATTATCTCAGAAGTTATACTGATGACCTATTACCAGTTCTATATATTATAAGTATATATCATAACATTTTATTGTTAGTGACTAAAGATATTTTTCAGATGTATAGAAAATTCAATTAAAAAATACCCAAGGATTTTTGAGGCTTCAATTAAAATGTTATTAAATATTTACTGGGAAATTTTCTAGACAGTCTTAGACACAATCTCTAGAAAGGTTACTTCTTATTATTTGATAATTTTATAACAATATATTATATTAAGATTCGTTTGGTAATATGTACACTTAATTAATTTGTGAAGGCTAATTAGGTATTTGTTTAATATTGGTTATATGTAAAATTTTAGAAATTTAACTTTTTTAACGAATCCCTTTTATTTAAATAATAACGTGATACTAGAGTGATTAAGAAAAACTAGTTGAATTTTCAATTAACTAGCTAAATAATTAATTCCACTTTTTTCAACTATAAGTATTAGATTTCGGATGTTTTTTCATTCTAAAATTTAAATCATTCTAAAATATAAATATTGCACAGGTTATTAAATTAATAACGTTTCATATTTATTTAAAAAATTATAAAATATGAGTTTAGAAATTATTATGAGTAAAACTTAAAATATTTTCAAATTAAATAATGTGACAAACTATTTACTAAATGAAATAAAACAAATGTGAAACTTTTATATAACTTACTACCAAAAGTGATCCATGTTTAGCAGAAGACGTGGAATGTAAAGTCATCAAAAACAGACAAATAACTCCCCCCTTCATCCTTGACAAATATTTCCCTTTTTTGTTTTGTGTCAACCAAGAAGTATACGACTTCGATGAAATATTGCAGTTGAATGTATATTTAATAATTGATCGGTTTTAAAATTAGCTATTGAGTATAGGTGTAGCCTGTTGACTCTCGAAAACGTCGGATATTTGTTTAAGTTATCTAGAAGTGAGCTTATGAATTATAACCTTCGATCACAGCCAATAAACAAAACTCCATGCTATTGATAAACTAGCTGCAAATTGTAATCTTTGAATGCTTGCAAATCCACAATCATATTAGCTATAATGTATGTTGCAAATGTAGGCGTTGATACTAAATGCTTCTATCGCAAGTTTATGTAGCCTTCAATTTCACTAATTATTAAAACACATTTTCCAGTAGTGTAGAAAGTATTGCCATGATGATTTACATATATATAGCAAGTCACCTCTTGATAATTTATTCATCGTAGGTGTTGCCTTATCAGGAGAGGGGTTTTACATATTTTTAAATAAAATAATTGTTCTATATATACTTAATTAATTTAAAATATGATAATTCATTCCCAAATATATTACACATGTACGAAACAACTAAAGTTGATTACATGTTCTATTAAAAATATAATTTGTTTCATTGAAGTGCGTGCGCAGTATAATCACTTAATTAATTACATTTTATTATAAGAAGTTAAAGTTGAAACTTTTGGAAAAATAGGAAATAAATAAATGATAACAAATACAACTAAAACAAAGTAATTAATTATTTTTTAAACGCCAAACAAAATGTGTCTAAAGAATTTTGATGGTTTGACATCTATTTTTTATTACTCAGTTTTCGATCTAATAACGCAATAATTTATTTAAATATGACTACATAACATGTTGTGCTTCTATGAAAAGAACTACGATTTTGTTGATTTAATTTTTACGTTATACAGTAGTAATATTTATGTATTAGTTTGTACCACTATTATGTATAAATTATTTGGTATAAATTACCCAATATATCAACACGCAGTAATAACACAAAATCTTCATTAAAAATAAAACAGAATAATAGTCTTTTACTCTTTATTTAATTCAAATTGCTACTTGATAAATTAAGTATTGTTTCTGTTGACGTAATGACTTTTTAAGCTTGCTACAATAAATATAGACAGTTTAATTTTAAATTAAAGAAAATAAAATTTTAAGATATTTTATAACGTATATGGTATATGTTTAAGATAAAACATTTTTATAATATTTTTTAAACATTAATTTATTCAAAAAAATCCATTGCATTCATATTTCTAACGTTTTTAATCGGTAGAAGAACAAATCGTTGGATCCTAGACAACATAGGTGCTAAGTTGACTCTAGGTAAGGGCATTGCACCCACAGTCAGGCGAGTGCAATCATTCAAAGAGAAAACAATCATTCAATGAGAAGACTAAGATGGCGGCCGTCAACACTATGGGGAAAGAACATAACAACCTGGACCGAACGCGGACTGGCAACTAAAACATCATCAGCACTTCACAAAAAGAAATGGTGTACGATCGATGGGGGGGGGGAACCAGCAACGCTCGAACACTACATTTGTGATTATCTCTTTCTACAGATTATTAGATTACGCCATCAAATTTGTATTTTTGTTTATATTAATAATATAATCTTATATGGTGAAGTGAATCAGGAAAGAACATAATACAAACAAAGTGAAACTACAATTAAAGTAAAATTAGAAGACTTAAAAGCTACAACAGAGGTTGTTTTTATTGGTATTTCATTTTTCATAATATTATCTGTTATTATTGTATTTAATGAGTTATTGTAGTTTTTGTTTTTTAATAACTTCTACAATTTAATAGAGAAAAATATTCGTCCATTTATATGTATGACAATTACGAAATACTGGGTTCCAAAATTATATTATTCGAATATAAATTTTCTAAATATTTTTTTTCGAATAATAAAATTAAAAACTAGATATATTCTAATTTTAATCTTTAAAGGAAATTATTGCATTTAAAACTCATTAACACACCCGATGACATTCACACTTTAAAGATAATATTATAGTATATATTACTGAAGAATAATGGAATAAATTTCCAATGCTAAAATAGAATGCTAGAATAAAAGTTAACAAGGTCAAAGAAAACCTAATTTATCGTATTAAATAAAATCAATTGACTTTTTTATTGTGCACAAATTCGTGCAACTATAATAAATATAGATATTTGTATAATATTAATATTAATTATTTTCTTTTCATTATGTGAATATGGATTGTTATAAATATGATATTATCTAATGTTTGTTATCTGTTATCAATTATTTATTAATAGTATTAATTACAATTTATAGATTTATTTATTAATTAGAATATTATTTTATCGGATTTATTGAATAATTGTTTAATTTGGTTGGTTGATTTATTTATATATCACAAATTTCTTGTTAATTGTAAAATATTTGTGATTATATTGATCGATTAATGATTATAATTATGAGATTTATAAACTATCAAATATAAAATAGAAGCTTTCAACATGATATTTGTTTTTTGATAACTTATTCTTAATTTTTTATATTCCAGTTAAAAAAAATTTATTTAACTTCTTTTGTTTATTTAACTTTTTTATTTATCGATGCAGAGATAGTAACATTCTTTATTCGTTTGATAATTACAGGAAGCAGGATGCCGTATTTCAACTTCTGATTTAATTTGAATGAAATAGGATAAGTCGTCTGTTCACAGTTTTGTAGAAAGCGAGTTAGGTCACTTACATTTTTAATTCGAGCAGTATGTAGGCCTATATATCGACAAATACAAATTGCGAGGATGAAACTAGATTTCTAAGGTAGATATATATATTAAATAAATTATATTTTTGTACCGTAATGTAAACAATGTCTTTTAGGAAAACCTAATTCCTTTTTAGTCTATAATCTGAATAAATAGAAATGGAGATTTCACTTATGTAAGAAATTTAAAAGTTTACATAACAGATTAACTGAAATAAATGAAAACTTTTATTACAGAATTGTAATGGCTAGATTTTTGGAAATAGTGTATAAAATATATTCTGTATAATTATCTCTTATCTTTAAAGAAGATTTTTAAAATTTAAAATTATTTTATTCAATAATTGTTGTATTACACAATTATTATTTATTACGATATAGGATAATAATTATAATGCCAAATATAATTTTATATTTTTGAATTTATAAATTAAAATTAAAAAATGTCTATATTTTGATATTTTGATTAAAATATAATTTAATAAAAGGTTTATAATTCTTTCAAGAGGTAAATATCTCAATGTAGCGTGCAATTATCAATCCATGAAAATATAACTACTCATTATAGTTTTTTAAAATTAAATAGTTAAATAATGTACATAATTTAAGATGAACTTAGTTTATAATGTATTTAGTCTAAGAATAATGTTTAGTTATACTAGATAAAATCTTTATATTTGTCTCACTTTTCTACATAATTTAAAAGTGCAAATTTCAAATTGTCTTTCTAAAACGAAATTGGAAAACCATAATACCCCATGAGTTAAGGGATGTTTTTTTAAATCTTAGATATTATTTTTCTAATGTCCATGAAAGCTTCACATTCTTTTCATTGCCAATGTAGATGTTGTAAAACGACTGAATACTGAGAGGAATTTTTTAAATATTCCTTTACAAAATAACGAATGATTTTTAGTCAATTGAGAGGATGTGTTATGTATATTGTATAAATTACTGAATGATTTCTATCCGAAAGTAATTTTTAATTTAAATTTGGATTTTAAACAGGAGAATTTTTGAATATAGATATATTTAAAACTTTAAAAAATGAAAACATATATTACGTAGAATATATAAATGTAGATGTCAAAACATCACAATTTTAGATTATTTTTTGAAGAAAATTTGTCCCCTCCGTTTGCTTTAATATTATTGTATTTAAAAATAAAATGCTACAATAGTCAATATTTTGATACACTGATTTAATATGCAATTTAATGGAACAATTTTGGACCAGGAAAAATATTCCCAATAATCTGGCAGACTTATCAGCTATAGAAAATATATTGTTATGATACATAGTCAATTTAGCGTATTGTGAAATGAATTATATGTTTTGGAACTACTATAATTTAAATTTGAAAATACCTTTTGGGACTCCAAATTTCTCAACGGTGAAGTAATAATCCGTATTGCGTGAAATTGACAGTATAATTTATATTTGATTTTAAATATAATTTAGTGTTATGCTAGGAGCAAAAAAGTACAATTAGCATTTTTTCTGTAAACCATGATTTTAACGTTTTGCTTGACAGAACAGATGGTTTTGGAAACAGTTGAGGTGAATTTTCGATATAACTCATGTATAGCTCCCAAGCTTTGATAGGACATTCGTCAGGACTATTTTTGTTTTCATATATACGTGCTTGTTTCAGGTCTTCGAATTCTTTTGGTTTCAGTGACGCTTTCGCGTTCTTTGACAATGTTTCGTGTGC